>JAOPUL010412913.1:0-11564 GCA_027564515.1 Octopus rubescens | reverse complement strand
TACATAAATACATACATACATTCACACAAACGTACAGACATAAACATGTGCATTCTAGATATTATGAGACGTTTTATATAAATAGATGGATAGATAGATAGATAGATAGATAGATAGATTGATTGATTGATTGATTGATTGGTTGATTGATGGATTCATTCATTCATTCATTCATAAATATAGTTTCACAGCCTTATTGAATATTAATGAATATTCAAATATTTTATCATCTAATTAAAACGAATAATAAAAGTTATATTATTGTATTGGTATATTTGTAAATGTGTGTAGATAGTGGAATTGCATTAACAAAATTTGTTTTACAGTGTATTTGTATTCGAAAATCATTTAAGCACGGTTTTGGCTAAACAGTAAAAGAGATGGAATATTAATAATATGTCTATATTCAAACATTTTTTCATCGTTATATGCAGACATTCAAAGCTAGACAGTATTAGAATTTAGCATATTAATGAAGCGTCTGACGAACGGAACACGACAGCTTCACTGAAAGTGGAAGAGCAAGCGCTCCAGCCTGATCAGTCACAAAGCAGGGCAGAAGACGACGATAAGGCTACTTTCACATTCTGGCGTTGGAATCTATTTGAAAGGGTTACCTGCACAGTACGATATCAAATCATGTTTTGTTTTCCTTTAAAATATTGATAAATAATGATTTATTTTGGATTATCTTATTACAAATCCCATCTCTGATTGAGCCGATACATTCAGATTTTTGAATACCTATTCCATTGGAAAATTGTATCAATTTTGAAAGGAATGAAATATCATTTATCTTTTACTCTTTATCCCCAGTGGACGGCAGCCATGCTGGGGATCTGCCATCAAGTGTTTTAGTCGAACAATTCGTCCATGCTACCTATTATTTTTAAACTTGGTTCTTATTTAATCGATACCCTTTGCCGAAACACTATGTTATAGGGACGTAAACTAACCAACACCGGTTGTCAAATGGCAGTAGGGGACAAACACAAACACACATATGTATATATATATATATACATACATACATACACAAACAAAGACACACAGACACATACACACACATATACACACACAACAGGTTTCTTTCAATTTCCGTCTACGAAATTCACTTACAAAGCAATAATCGACCCAGGGATGTAGAAGACGCTTACCAAAGGTGCCACGAAATGTGATTGAATGATGGGCCATGCGGTTGGTGAGAACCAATATTCTTAGCACACAGCCACGCCTGTGGGTTCAATAATGGAATACAAATGAAAATAAAGTTGCGAACTATATAGTCAATATTGAAGCGATTCTTCAACGCACTGTTTAAGCACTAATTACTTTTGATTTGAAAACAAAGAAAAGAAAAAGGAAAGGGCTTTACGAACGTAGTCTTAGTCAAAATCATATGGCAGAGTTTTGAGTTTTTTTTTCAATGATGTCTCCTATCACCAACGACGCAGTTCTTCTGTCCTCAATTTTCCGTAATGTGACAATAATTTGGTTTAATGTTTTTTATCTTTAACACGCTAGAAGTATGCCATCAGAAAAATCGATATTGAAAAAAAATCGTTAAAATAATATATCTCATCGTAGACTCTTTTAGAAGTTAGATTTGTAGTGATCATTTCTGATTCAAATATAGTAATATTTAGAATGAAACCCAGAGAATAGTGTTTCAGAAATTAATCAAACCTGTCCATATCGTCCATATGACCTTCGTCAGATTTTCTCTCATTACTTAAACGTGATGTTAATTTAGCCTACTTCTCGGCAAGAACACATTACATACCAAATATAAGCAGAGGAAAATACTGGATAAGACTTCGGATTAACATGTCTTTGGTAACTCAGTAAATCTAATCCTCTACGTAAGCATAATGCTCTATGGACATACGTCATAAATACTAAAAGAATTAAATACGTCTCAGCCTCGGAAGGATATGAATGTACATATGCATAAAGAAGCAACAATTAACCACAAAGATGTTTGTTATATTTCTGTTTTTCTCCGTCTCTCAACTATAAAACGAAGAACATGTCAGCGGCGTAGGGTGCGTCTTAGAAGATATGTGGCTTGTAACATTATTGATGTTTATCTCTTAAGCAAGTGACAGTAAACATCATAAAAAGCATGGATGTGCATTTATGGCAGATATAACGTAAAAGTCATGCTTTATTGGTCAAAACTATCTTGGTGGAGAACGTACAGGTTACAGCATCATCGTATCTTCTCCTTTTCACCGCTTGTATTTGTGCCTAGTAAATCTAAAGGTGCTTGCCAACATCTGTGTGGTATAAGAAATGAAACGATTCAAACTTTTGGATAAATCTCCTTAGGTTGGTAATAATGGTGGGCTATTTGTTATTAAAATCTAAATCTGTCAGTTGTGCCTTTCTTGTATTCCTGCTTTATTTCATTATCAGTGATGAACAAATCAAACAATATCCGCTGAACTACATCTTAGTCATCCAAAGATAAGTATTTTAAGAAACCGAGAATATTATAACGTTTTCAATATCGCCCCAACAAAGAGATTCTTCTATAATATCTAGTTTCTTCTTGAGGTCATAACCCTTCCTTTTACTCCACTCTTTTCTTCTTTTTGAGTTGTGCCTTCCCTCGATCAGTTTGAAATTACTTATAGTTACTCTCACCTCCCCTCGTAGGATGATTATGAGTGGCTGAGGTGGAAAGCCGAGGTATCTGCTAAGGGGATTCTGGGGCCGGGCACAAAGTTATTGCTTCGGCAGCTCTGGAAATGTTACGTGTCATGCATTTGAGACTGGAAAGCCTCACTGGCAAATTCACATCCAACATTTTCACTTTCACTTTCAACGAAATTCATGGTTTCAGAAAGGATCTTTCGGCCTTTCTGTTAGTTATTTATATTGAGACCCTTCGAAGGTTATGAACATTCTACACGCAGTGCTCTGAGCAGATAAGTAGTTTGAGGGCAAGTCAATGATTCCGATGTCATCTATTTCACCTTTGATATTTCTCGTACTTACTGGTAGAATCAAATGGGTTTTGATATCACACGTTTAACAGCTGCTTCCCAATCTGCACTATCAGCCTCAAGGCCCTTTTTCTCACTTTCAAGTGGACAATATGATTTAGTGCTGTTCGAGGGAGTATCGCTATAGCTTGTAGATTAATTCAACCCTAATGCATCGCTTTATTCCTGGTGATGTCGTCACTGATCACTGTTCCATAGGGGGCCACAAAGGTGGCCTCATTGATAATTGTTATAGATGATACGTTTGTATTTCGTCGACATAATTGCGGAAATACCGAGGCATGAGTAGCTGTGTGACCAACCAACTCGTCCTATATCACCCTGTGCTCTGATGTAAAACCGAGCACAGGCTTCTTTATATTTCCTCGACATTTGAACTACATATCGACAACTCCAACACATCTTCTAGTTCTATATTATTTTCTCAACATAGCTATGAGAAAACTTGTTCTGGTTCTGACAATTCATAAGTAGAGCACTTTTCTATTCTTCTCTTTTTTTCATTAAAATTCCAGTTGACATACGCTTGTTTTTAATACAAAAGTTTACAAAATAAATGACTTCTCAGCTACTTTATTTATACGCTTACTTTGTCATTTGTTAGTAGCAAACACCAAAATACAATTTGTGTGCTGTTTATTTTTAAGTCTAAATTATCGAAAATAAATAAATTATTTGCAAGTGTATGCACCGTTGTTGAAATGTGAGCCATCAAATTCGCCCATTTTACCTCTATTTGTATTAAAAAAGACTAGACAATAAAAATGTTTATTTAATTTTTGGCAAAAATGCTTGCATTTTCTCCAATAATATTTAAAAAAACCTTTTTTGTCATTTTGTGCTGTATTCAGGATGTTTGCCTATCCGGGAGCATATTTCACTGTTATGTTATTAACTTTCGGTTTTAAAAAGCTGTTCCAATATCTGGAGTTTCTTTCAGTTAAAAGTGAAACAGTAATTGAAACTTAGTACTTAATCACTTAAGGCAACTGAAAAATATTTTTTTAAAACATCAACATTTTCAAATACGAGAATTCATAAGAGAGTAGTGGAATGGATATGTCTTGTCACAGCATAGCAGGCAACAATATTGACTAATGACATATGTACAGGGCCGAAATTTTTAGGAATGGGAAGAGGCCATTATATTGAAATTAAAAAAATCACAAACAAAAAGATATATATTAGCGCAAAAAAATATATAATACCTGCCAAGAAAGAAGGTTGATACTATAGCACAAAGGGACACACCTTCTTCTTCTTCTTCTTCTTTTTCTTCTTCTTCTTCTTCTTCTTCTTCTTCTTCTTCTTCTTCTTCTTCTTCTTCTTCTTCTTCTTCTTCTTCTTCTTTTACTTGGTAGATGAAATAGAGCTTTTTGTCAAAGTTTCCCTTTACATAAAACGAAAAGTATGTGTTATAATTTTGGACAGAGTTTAATTGTTTCCTTTTGAAGTTAGAAATACATGAAGATGGTCTTAAATATTTTGTGCCATGCTCAAAACAAGCAAACTGAGAATGTGAAAAACAATAAATTTCATTCGTAGAAAAGAAAGAAAAAAACAACAAATATTTAAGATAAAGCTAAATATGAATAGTAATCACAGACCAAAAACACAATCCCGAATATTTTAAGTATACCGACTAGAAATCATGTCAATAATAACAACAACAATATGCATGAATATGCTGCTTCGAGCATAAATAGGAGTAGCGAAAGTCTGACATTCACATATATTCTTTCAATGAAAAATCTCAATATGAAACATTTTGTTGAAAAACAAAAAAGCATTGGACATTATGTTTATCGGACAGCAGCCAGTCATCCACAATCAATCACAGAAACACGTGAGTGGTAAACGTAACATAGCTCTACGTTTCCAAGAACACATCAAATCTTCTTGTTACTTCAAAGCGAGAATGGGAGATAACCATACCAATATTGTAAGTGAAATAGTCTACATTTGAAGAGGGAGGGCATTTGATACTATATGTGACATTATTATAATAGAGGATGTGGGGCAAGCGCAAGTCCATACAGTACGTGACACACCTATCCATAAGCTAGTTTCGCTGTATTTTGGAAGGATGAAGTACAATGTCACCGTAAGGATCTATGACAATATCGATTCCTGGTTAGGAGCAACCTTCACGACACAATGAAGTAGTCAATGATATGTTTGGCGATATGCATTTGAATGTGACTCCACTCGATGTAGAAGTCCTAATGACCTCGAAAGACCACAGAATAATACCAGAAGTGTGTAATTTAGAGGGTGCTGAGATGAAAATCTTTAAACGCATCAGCGAAGTAGACATTATGCATGTAGAAGCAAAACTACCTAAGTATTTTCTGAACAGAAAAAGTATAAAACATCAAAGCTAAAGCAACAAATCATCAGGGCAATCGTTTCTATGGTGACACCTGGAACAAGGCATGAATCGGCAAATAAATTTGGTTGCTTCGTGGTTTACCAAAGTTATGCCCCAATGCTATCTCCCAGCCATAATTGACAAAGACAACAACAGAAACAACATGTATTAATCTAATGGGAAGAGTTGTACTACCACATTTGTTTATAAAGATGCAGACAAGACAGCGGCCGATATAGATAAGTTCTCCTCCTAAAGTAAAATTTAAAAATCAGAGGTAAGAAAAAAGAACAAAATGTTATAAGAATGCGAATATTAGTACACTTTCTGAGATGAACAGATTCACCGCCGAGGAAGAACTCATAACACATAAAGAAGAGACATTCTCCCGTGAAATGAAACCAGAACCGGCTCTGAAGAAAATGAAATTGATAGTTATTCAAAAGAATAACGAATCTCTCATAATATTCTTTTACAATATAAACAAGTAATATTCGGATGAATTAGCGGTCATGAAGAGAATAGGAAACAACATGAGTTCAAAAACTTCGGATATACTGTGCAAATGACTATATTTCACGTATCCAGACGCAGGGCATTACCGACCCACTATAACGCAAGAGCTCCTCTCTGAATATTTTGGAGTCTCCAGT
The DNA here is from genome assembly GCA_027564515.1 of Octopus rubescens. Taxonomy (NCBI): domain Eukaryota; kingdom Metazoa; phylum Mollusca; class Cephalopoda; order Octopoda; family Octopodidae; genus Octopus; species Octopus rubescens. Next base: position 5,529 of record JAOPUL010412913.1, on the reverse strand, counting down.
TCGGAAAACGTAATCTGGAACGTGCCGTGCTCTCATTAACGTAATTTGCGGTTTAATGTTTGTATAAATAACTTCTTGTATTATATATGTTATCAAACGTTTTACATTTATAACGATATAAATTGTGTGCAACCATTCTTTACCTTCTCCAATTATATGTTGTATAACGTCATTCCCCCATCCTTTAGCCTCTGTATAACCTATAAGTCCCAGTTCTCCCTGTTTTTAAACCCATGTTTAAGGTTTCTTTATATATGTTCGATAGCTCTTCGAGAAAACTTATGTGTAGTTAAAAAATAAAAATATTATTATTATTATTGTTTTTCAAATGCCGCCGGGTTTGACTTTGCCTTTCATCCTTCCGGGGTCGATAAAGTGAGTACCAATTACGAACTAAGGTCGATAAAATTGACTACACCCCTCCCCCAAAATTTCAGGCGTTCATGCCCAGTATAGAAATGATTATTGTTATTATTGTCCATTCAAATGTGATGCACGCATTTTTTTACTCGTAAGTTTCTTGCCTTTAATTGTATGTCCAAAAGTTGTTTATTGGTTATTTTGTAACGAAACGTGTTTCAAAACCACCACTTTTGCATAGGTTTGATTGGTTTTGGGGGCTCACATCTGAAAAGAAAATATAAGTTTGGTTCTTAAAAAAGATTTTATAAACAAACATGGTGAAACCAATCTTGCTGAAAAACATGGATGAGAAAGTAAGAGGAAGCTCTGATAGATAGGTGCAAGACGCGGTAGTGCCCTCCGCCTTCTATCCACAAATAGAAGGGGGGGGGGGCGAGCACCAAGTTCAAAGATTAGTGGACCAAGTTACCACTAAGACAACAAACAACAGCAGCAGATCCAACAAGATCACTGCCCAAGGAATTATGAGTGTGAATTCCGTGCAATAAATTGTACTATGCCAAAGACAGCAATCAGCAGCAGTAACAACAAGTCTACAAACACCACCACAACCTACTCCACCGCCGCCACCAGCACTACAACGAATAGATTTGTGAATAACACCGACAACAATTCATTCGGAGCAACGGCCGAGTGAAGCACAAAGTTATTTGAAATGGACCTCCTCCAGAAAGATATTTGGCTAGCTAAGGCTGGAAAAGGCACGGGCGAATATTGCCAGACCCCGCACCCCCAGCACCAAGTGTTGGTAGAAAGAAAAAAAAACACAATCATTTTAAAATGCGTATCTATATGCACAATGCAACCGGAGCCGTCTAGTCAGGCAGATGTGGAAGGGGCACTGAAAAATATAAAATGCCCGATATTCAGTATGTCTCACAGGCGAACGGTATGCGAGCATTTCAGTGCTTTTCAATTCTGAAGCTCTGGCAGCCATCCAATCTGTGCTTTCATGTCGCAGTGAAAAATATGTGCTCTTCCCATCCTATTTAGAAAGGACGCTAGTGCGCATAGAGATCCCGTGAAATTCCACCGGAGGTAATTTTACAGTGAACTTTAGCGTGCATTGTTTGGGAAAGGAGTAAATAGCCTCCTGGAGGTGAAGAGGACACGTCGAGAAAATTTGTCTGGGACCAGTGTGGAATTACTGCTCCACATTAAACCAGGCGCGATCTATAATATCCCAGACCTGATTCACGTTACGGTTGAGGGTAGAATTCCATGATACCACCTGTGTGAGAAGACAGGCCTCTTGAGAGCATTCTGCCCCTAATAAAAGACAGGGAACCATGGAAATCTCTTACTGCCAACACCAAGTCCCTATAAGCCTCAGCAACCTAACCAGCAACAACAACAACTCCAACAAGAAGAATAGCACCAGCAACACCAGCCACAGCAGCAACACCAACAACAACAGCAACATATGCACTACCACCGCTCCCTTCAACAGCAGAAGGAATAATAAAAATGGACTCACACACACCTGTGGGCTCTCCCAACGAATCCCTCCCACACCCTCCCTCTCTCCGTCTTCTCCAAATCCAAATACTTTCTTGGACACACATCCCAATTCCACAAACACTTGTTCATCTGCAACAGGCAGTGAAGATGAGGGGAATCTCAAGCACAAAAAAAACAATAAAAAGGAATCACAATAAAACATCATACCCACATCAAGACACACGCCAAAAAACATAGAAAATACACCCACAACAACCACAGACACAGCTACATAACAACCTCTCCAGCACTGCATTCGTCAACACACATACTGCCATCACAATCAGCCCCACCAACACTACCACAAGTGCCACAACCCATGAAAAGAAAGTCCCCCACAGAAACAACCAGCTAAACAAGCGCTAACCTTCGTGCTAGTGAGGAGGGCCAACAAACAATTGAGGGCATTCATAGCACGAAAGAAGGACATAGAGAGAGAGAGAGAGAGAGAGAGAGAGAGAGAGAGAGAGAGAGAGAGAGAGAGAGAGAGAGAGAGAGAGAGAGAGAAGTGTGGTTTTCGGCACCAGCACCTTTCAAGTGCTAGAAACACTGCTGATGGTGCGAATGCCTATAGAGGTATAGCAAGACATTAGGGAGAGGCTTCCGTCACGATGTGGAAAACACTAATGTAAAAGCCACTAGTAGTATTTTAAAGGAGTTCCCAGAGGAACTCAAAGAAGTTACGAACGTTGAACTATCTGACCTCCAAAGGTTTACGGAGTGTAAGCCCTTTCGTTTCTCCTCCAAACTCCAATGGATGTGACGGCAATGTGGACATGGGCGAACAGCACCGGGTCTTCCAGATCGTATCTAGAGAGAATATTCTGTAGGCCAGTAAACAAGAGTAGCACGGTCGAACTAGATAGGATGCAGAGGCAGGGTCCCGGATACTGGAGTTTGAACGCGTCTTTTCCGGTGCGTCAAGCATTCAGAAACCAGATTAACAAGTTAGTCTATCGGAATTTGTCGCGTGCAATCGTCAACAACCGATAGTAGATAACTCTGAAAGGAATAGAAGCGGCAGGGTTTACTAAGGCTCTAGCTTTACAGAAATCTAGGATAGTGTGAGGCTTAGTTAGGAAGCTAGAAGAGACGCTTAGGAGAGGCATAATGACTGACGTCCTGGCGGCAGGATTGGCTCTTCGTCAATTCTTCAATTCGAAGCACGAAGGTTGCGTTGTCTGAGCTAGGGCACGTGCGATAAGACAAGAGGGGACGAAAGCCATTTGATAGGCCTGGGTGGCAGAGGTGCAACGTGACAACAAAGCCACAATTCGGCCTTTGACGGGCCAGGACGAGCTCATGTTATATGAATCCGGTCAGATGTATACGGAATTTCAGCGGCAATTCGCCGAACTGTACGGAGCGCGCAGTGGGTGGGAAATGGGGGTGGATTCCAACTCTTACCTCGGGAGTTTACCGCGCCTCTAGGCCAGGGATGCTAGATTCTGCGAAAAGCCGATGACAGCAGAAGACATACGGAATGTGATGACAGACTGCACAAGGGAGTGGTCTCCGGGGCTAGATGGTCTGCCTTTCGTGCTTTATCGCCATATGTCAGACATGTTCGGTGATCTCTTGGTTGATGTCTACCGCAGTTGGTAGCAGAACGGGAAAATACCCAGTGCTGTGAGCCGTGGCGTGTTGGTACTGCTGAAGAACGACCCGAACAAGATGTATGAAATAGATAATTTTAGGTCCATAACTCTGCTGAACGAAGATTATAAGATTTTGGCCAAGGTGTTAGCGAAGCGGTTGGCGCTTGTCATCGATAAGCTGGTTGGCGTCGCGCAGATATACATTAACCTGGACAGATCTACCGACGATAAGCTCCACAACTCACGCCCTGGTTTGGACAATGCAACCTTCACATCACGCGCTACATCATTGAGAGGTCAGGGAAGGAATCTGGCATGGATGAAGCCCTGATCAATTTGGATCAATCAAATGCTTTTTATAGGGTCGACCATCTATACTTGGAGACTGAATCGCTGCAGTGTACAGTGACATCTGTTCGGTGATCAAAGTAAACGGCCACCTATCGGAAGTGTTTACCATCTCTCGTTTAGTCCATCAAGGATTCGCACTCTGGCCCCTTCTGGCCGTACTGGGTCTAAAGCTACTACTAAGGAGGTTTGATATTTCGAGGGAAACCCCGTGCGAACTAGGGTGTGGAAAGTTCGAGTCGGCTTATCCCGACGACATCACTATCATAGTGTCGGAGAGCTCGGAAATCGAGGTGATCAGCACTACTTTAAGGGAGTACAAAGTGGTGACAGGAGAAAAGGTTAATCAGGACAAGTCAGTCGGCCTGCAGCCCGTACCTGGCGAGGCAGGTCCATGCCAACCAACAAAGTGTTGTAGGCGATGAACGGAAAGACCGGTTAAATTGCTCGGAGTCTGGTTTAGTCCAGAACTCCAGGGTGGCCAGTCTCACCAAGAAAATGGCAGAGAGGAAGCTTCCCTGAAGGGTTGGGCGGAGGTGGCGAATGCATACATCGCTTCGGTCATCTACTACCACCTGATCGTCGTCCTCTGCCCAGCTTCGTGACTGATCAGGCTGGAGCGCTTGCTCTTCGGCTTTCTCTGAAACTCTCGTGTTCTGCGTGTCAGGCGCTCCATCTACTGTCAACAGCCACTGGGTAGAGGACTGGGCATGCCGTGGTTAATGAAGTGCTCACAACCACTGATGCTGCACTGTCTCTAGCGTTTTCTGAACGGTGAACGGGTAGGGTAGCTGTTTTTCAAAAAGGCTATTCCGCAGCTCACCTCATTGACGGAGCTAGAGTCCTAGATCAAGCGGAGACCGAGAAAGGGTGTTTGGCACATGGAGTGTCGGCAAGCGCTCACTGCCTTCTGCCAGTCGGGCAATGCGGTTGGTGGAAGTTCCACAATGGACTTCTATAGAGTATTAGTGGAGGGCAAGAACAACGATGTTCTCGTGGAAACACTGAGTGTCGGGAGGGATCAGATAACTGGTCTTTTCCGGAAGACTTTCGGACCGAGAGGTATGGGTAACTCCGAGTCCATCGCCCTACCGCCTTCTTTTGGCCGGGAAGGGGAGGCGGTTTTCCTCTGTCTGGTGGCTAATGCGAAGGAGGTAGTCTGGTGGACGAGGTTGAAAGGACTGAAGAGAGATACTTATCTCTTCGGCCGAGCCTTCTTATTCAAATTCCATTTGAAAAGGAAAGTGAAGGTGGAGAGGGAAGAACAGCCCCCCCCCTTTCAATATTTTTGTTGAAACGTGGATGAATGTGACGAGAAAGACCTTCGTGAATGGACCTACTCAGAAGATACGCTTGTAAGCCGGCGGAGCTGTGGATAGTGGCTCCCGCCTAGGGGCACGTAGCGGTCGGGGTGACCAGATTGTGTGGCGTTCCTTGGTGGAACTTCCCCCCTTTAGGGAATTTTATTGTTGAAATTTTGTTGTTAATTGTTACGAAGATTTTTGCTAAGCCCCATTTGTCTCTTGTGTTGTATTGTCCCTTTTTGTTTTGTTCCATGTTCGGCCCTCATGGCCAATAAACAAAACATCATCATTATTATTATTATTATTATTATTATTATTATTATTATTATTATTATTATTATTATTATTATTATTAT
>JAOPUL010412578.1:0-11567 GCA_027564515.1 Octopus rubescens | reverse complement strand
AGTCGACCCCGGCGGCATTTGAACTCAGAACGTAAAGTCGGAAAAATTGCCACTAAGCATTTTTCCCGGCGTGCTAATGATTCTTCCAGCTCTTTAATATAATATTGATTATATATAACATTGATTTTGCAATCACACAACAAATCATAATAAGAGTATTGTGAAACTGTAATAATTAAATATGTGGCAGTCTTTGTGAGATTAAATTCTTGGATAATTTTATGCGCCAGCTTGAAACAATCTGTCTAATTTATACTAATATAGGAAATGGTGAGATAGATGACAGCAACTATAAGGTCGAAGGCGATTATATATATATATGACGATGACAACAACAACAACAACAACGACGTCAAAGGATAATATAACGTTACTAATAATCATTATGTTAATTCTGTTTAGTATCTCTTTTAATTACGTACTTCCTACGTTAGTTATTGTGGCGCCAACGATATGATAACTGAAGTATATGCCGTGGTGAGGCTGTGAAGGCCCTTGAACAGTCTTTCGAATTACGATTTGATGCCTGGTGTTAGCATATAATACCATTCATTGTTTGTTACAAATGATCTGCTAAGGTAATTAAAATTGATGTTAATTTGCTGTCACACAGGAGTCTTTGATATTAGAAGCACTGGGTGAATCAGTCGTACAAGCCGAATGCAGTAGACAACGTTATAGTGTTTATTTCACATGAAGAGTGTGAATTATCTCGAATATTGTTTTCAAAGAACTGTTTTATTTATTGTTTAAGGGTAACATAGTTTGTATCAATTGATAAATATATAAATATTTTAACTTACTTGCACTTAATGAATTGAATCACTTGAAAGTAATCGAACACAAGTACCTGGACTATTAAATATGATTTTAAGGAGCATAATGAAAATCATATTGTTGTCGAATTTCCAAATATTTTAATGACAATCGTGAGGTTGTAAGTTTGATTCTCGGACCGGGCTGTGTGTTGTGTTCTTGAGCAAGACACTTTATTTCACGCTGCTCCAGTTTACTCAGCTGTAGAATGAGATGCGATGTCACAGGTGCCAAGCTGTATTGACATTTGCCTTTCTCTTGGATAATATATGTGGAGTAGAAAGGGGAGACTGGTATACATGGGCGACTGCTGGTTTTCCAACAACAACATTTCCCGCCCTTGTGCCTCGGAGGGGAACTTTCTAGCTGCAATTCTATGGTCATGCTTGACCGAAGGGGGTCTTTACCTTTACTTTTACCCTGGTACCGCGTATATTAAATAAATCAAATCTATAAACAGTTTTCAGTATTCAGTATAAAAGAAACTTATCACGTATTTCACAAGATAACAAGAGCAGTTTGTGCAAGGTGCATCATCTCCGACGCCCCGGATCATATTCAGTATGAACATTTTGTAGGCTTCTGTCTATATAACATATGAGCGGATGTGATGTCGGAAATTTACAGACTTGAACATGGAAGTCATACTTTATTAGATAGTGTTTGTCAATGAATCGTAGGAGAAACGGACAACTGATTTGTCTTGCCCACCGACCGTCATTCTCGGTACTCATCGCTTGAATCATATTTCCTTTACACATTTGACAAATAAATACACACACAAACACACATGCACATGCTCATAGACGAGTCCTATGCATACGTATAATTTCCCTAATCACTTCTGCATTCCACATATACACGTCTTACACAACTCTCCTCTTTGTCACGTTAACTTGGTTGACTTGTAGGAACTAAGTATATGTTACAGTCCGTGCTATTTACCAATGATTCATATGAAACATCTAAGAGAATGTCTGAAAGTCCTTGTTCTATATACACAGCTAAAAAAATCAAAATATACAACAAAATATGCCATTTTTGTTGCGTTACAGCGTTATAAGTAAATTTAACGTTCTAAAACGAATGAAAATATTACGAACTGGATGACGTATATTTATAAACGCGACTCCTGCAAAAGCCATTTTCTGAAGTGTATATTCACACAATATGTAAGTTAATTTTCTCCTCCGACTTGTCTGGTCCATTGCCAAAAAGATTTAAAATTTTAAGGAACCTTGGTATTTTGTACTCTCATGGAGGTCTCCACAATAGTTGGTGCCATGCAACTAATTCCAGCCTGCTGGAACTTGGCAAAATACATGGAAAACTCTTTTCGTAATCTACCATAATTCACACCAACATACACAAAGACGCTACGGAGTGCATAACCCCCGAAACAAAAACGCTGCCAGTCATTAGATTAAGGCCAAAATTTGTCGAAGAATTAGATGCACACTATCCTCATGAAACACATCAATATTACAATCCCTATCGTTAGCACGCCGGGAGAAATACTTAGCGGCAATTCTTCCGACTTTACGTTCTGAGTTCAAATGCCGGCGGGGTTGAATTTGCCTTTCATCCTTCCGGGGTCGATAAAGTGAGTACCAGTAACGAACTGGGGTCGATAAAATTGACTACTCCCCTCTCCCCAAATTCCAGGCCTTCGTGCCCAGTATAGACTGGAATATTACAATCCCTATAGCGATGTAATCAGATACTTGGAAACATGCCATTGTTACACTTCCCTCTGAAGTGTAACTTCACTTACTTCGCCAACTACCAATCTATCATTCATGATTCCAGCATCTCAAACGAATTAACTACAATCTTTAATAATCACTATTACTAATATGCTCCCTCTCCTCAGCTTTGTTACCAATAGCACGTTCTTGTAAAAAGACACATCTACTGCGCTTCCCTATCTTATGTAATTCGTCTGCAGGTCCCTGCTCGTCTTGAACTTTCCCGAAATATATTTTACTACATTTGATGTCAGCGAAAAGCTTGTCCATGTTGGACATGAATATTTTTGACAACGTCCACTGCAAATGTGTCGCACCTTCGTTTATTTTTTTTCTTCTTAATTGCAAGTGTTCTGAAAAGCGCACCAACATCGCAGCGTAATCTGTTGGTGTTCTCTATTATTCACATTCTAGCATCTTTGCTGTTACTGTGCCTGACTTTATATAGCACACACGCATTCTACTATACAATAAATACCTAATGAAGATACCACCATAATGTTTAAACTTATGTTGATTGTTAGACCCTGTAATTTTGAGACCGTTCTACATCCACTTCAAGCACATCACCCAAAACCTATACTAATTTCATTCACAAATACCTCGAAAATATTTCCAGCTTGAAGCATTTCAATCTTAACTTTTCGAAATCTATAAGTTGTAAGATATATGTAATACATAAAGTAAGGAAGCTTTCACTATTTTGATTATGAACACTGACAATAGAAATTATACAAACGCTATCACAGGAAACACAAATAGATTAACCACTTCGACACACATATATATTTATATATATACACTTATAGATTATTGCATAGATATACATATATACGTGCGTATTGCTTGTTTTTCATCTGTACACTTTACAGGGTAAGCTTCTTCTATTATAGCATCTGGTATTCGGTGCAGTATGTATCTTGGTGACTTGAAGGAACATTTTTGAATGTGATATTAGTAACATGTTGAATTAGTTTTCCATTCATATTCTGGCAAAAACGTCGCCCCATTTGCTTGAAGTAACAACGAAATATATTTCTAATTATACATTATTATTTAAACGTCAAAATGTAGACATATTTATCCTGTAAAATGTCGTCCTGGAATCACCAGCTTTCAAGAAACGTGGACTGATTATGGTTTGAAAAACTTTGATCAGGTGTCTACTCAAACCAGAACTGAAATCAGTAATAAGCTGGTAATATATTAACTCCATCTGCATTTTAATGTACAATTTCAGAGAACGAAATCAAATAATATATTGATATACAAATGGCCCCCGTTCGGTAGAGCGGTAGATACCAACAAAAGAGACCATAAATAGAAACGCTATTATTATTACATGTTTCCCGTATTTGATATCTTATGTACCTTATGTTATACGTGACGATGTTGGTATGTTAAAGATATTAAGGTATTAGTGTTGTTGATCGGACATATATATGCTCAAAATCCCATGGGTTTACTTGAGGGTAATTTGAATACTATTTCTATATTATTCATTCCCTGCGTGTGGGATGCCTCTCTGGCCACGTTAGTAAAACCGTGTGTACATCTCAAGCCGTCTAATGTTCTATGCACGCTCTACCCCTCCTTTCACATTAGTTTTATTGATTTCTGATTATGTTTGCACAATTTGACGTGTCCCTTGCTGTTTATATTATACTTAGCGTCTTAGCTGCTCAGTAAATTACTCTCGGTTGATAGAGTTGTTGCATCTGATTTTCCTCAGTACATTCCCATAGCAGCATGTTGCCAATGATTATGCTACTATGTGTTATGAAAACATTCGGTCTTATATTAAGTAAACTTGCATACAACACGACATCAGACATTGCATGATTGCAAATAACTTTGTCAAGACATAGAACTAAAAGTTGTATTAGACATAATAACATTATCCTGAAATTTAACGTTGTGTCATTCTCTTTAGTTATACATACTATCTCCAGTTAGCCTTTCTTGGTGAGAAAGAGAAGATGAGACCTATATGCTAGATTTAACTAGACAATTAAAATAATGTTAACTACATTCAAATTAGCTGTGCTTCAATCCGAACCAAAGTACATAATCAATCACAAACACATCTACTCGCACAAAAAACAAACTTCTATCAAAAAACCTATTTGTTCAGACTAAAAACAAATTAATTATTTAATGCAAATTACTAGCGTATTACGTGGAAAGAAACTCGGGGAGAGCGTAACAGCAGGTGATCCTCAGAGTAGAAACCCCCTTTAGGCAAGTGTTTCGGTCCTTAACTCCTGACAATCTAGGGTGTCGGGCCACATCCGAGTCATGACTCCTGGATGTCCACCTGCTGTTCTTTAGTACACCTTAGGTGGGATTGGTTTTTCTGGTTTCTAGCACTGCAGTGACGTGTGTTGCGGCCCTGAGAAGGGCTAAGTACCCGTTTCCAGCTGGGTACACTGGATGACCCAGGTGTGAGGTTTCGTTTTTCACGCTCCCCTACTCAGGGCCGCTGCACACGTATTAGATTTCCTTATTAGCTGTTGGAACATATTCGCTCGTAGCTTCATAAATTGATGGAATTTTGAATAATTTTTTTATTGGTTTTGTGATGTAACAAAAGCAAATCATGTTATTCATATGGATGTTTTTGTTCCTCAGGTTGTTGCCATTCTTAATATTATCCGTTTCATGTTCTTTGTGTTATGAAGCTATACAACTTGACAAACACCATGCGATACAAACTTGAAGAAAGTGAACTAAAATTGAGAGTAGAAGGAGGTACGAGAATGTCATTGTTGAGCACATAACTACAAGGCATATGATTTTATATTGAAGACATTACTCACAAACAAATGAGCAATCATGATATGGCTATGAATGATGGGTAATAAAGGATTGTTTGAATCCACCATGTTGCACATTGTCATTGTCTTATGCCAGGCATCGACATGTAGCTAGTTCTGCGAACGTCTTTAAAATAACATCTAGCATGTTGATATATTACTTAAATACATGATACGAATGCGCATAAAAGGGAAATAAATATTCATAACATTTCCAAGCGCATAACAATGAAATAAATAGGTTTCGATAAGGAATATAACACGTTAGATATTGCGAAAGCTCTCTCAAATTACATACCTTACTATCACATAAAGGAGGATATATCGAACAGGATTGTCTCTGATATAAAAAAAGAGACGAAACTGATTATGCTGGGACGCTTTTGATCATAAGCTTGCTAGATCACAGCTGACCTTATAGTACGTAGCAACAACATTAAGGTCAACAGAAGAATAAATGTTTGTATGTGACAACAAATACTAAATAAAACAGCACACTCTCATTACAACACGCTCTGTCATATAACATCGTACTCGTAATACAAAATTATAGCGCCTAAACCTTATATATACAACTATATTACACCGACAACTCACACAGCGTACACCCAGCCGTTTCAGTAATGTATTAAACACAAAGTATACACTACATTATCATCTTTCGGCTCTCAAACGCATAACGGCGATCATTCAGCAGACACGTAACACAACGTGCATTACTCATTATTTGCACAGTGACAGAATAAATAGCAGAGAAAATAAAACAAGCCTCATTATTAGGAAAACTGAACCAATATATAAACACAGTGTATATCCACAGAAGACATTTGTGCATATGGATAAGGAACACAGGGGAAAATTTGGTGGCGAAATCTGATATGGAATCTTTGATATTAAAAATAATATTCTTTGGTAACTTTTGGGTTAAAAACCCCATTTGGCCAGAAAATGCCGAAGGCTGCCCATGGTGCTCGACCCCACATCTCCTGTAAACATGACAGGGGTTCTACCATTGGATCAAATAAATCCTTTCGATTTCTCTCTCCATTTTCGAAGCATTATTGTTATTAGCGAGATAATTATATTGTCGAGCTCATGTGAATTCAGAAATTGGAGAATGGGAAATAATTCATTTTGGGAACGGTGAATCTCGAAACAGTTAAAACTACAAATAATAGCGTGTCAATATTGGGTTTTGATCCACGCAGATAGAGAGAGTCAAACGTTTGGGTCCAATAATAGAATACCTGTCATGTTTATAGGATATGAGATTTTGTATTCCGTACGCGTCCTTCAACTTTTTCAATCCAAAGGTTTTTTTGAAACCCGATATATTTACACGCTATTATTTGAGGATTTAGCTGCAGGGAGATTAACTGTTCAAAAAAGATATATTTCACGCTCTCGGAATTTTTAATGACAACATTCTTCTAACTTCAACGTTATTAATATTAGTGAGTGAGAGAACAGCGCATGTCACCAAAGTGACGCTGGAGTAAAATATAGGACAGCCAATATACCCATCATGAATACCCATCTGATAAGGGTACACCAGGCACATGCATTACAACCATATGTGCATAATATGGTTATCTCATATCAAGCTAAACGAGGCATGATCTTGCAGGTGGGGCCTAATTAGAATTGTCTTCAGGTCGAGTAGCCCAACCCGCTCAAAAGTTCCCTAAATAATAGTTATTTAAGGATGATGAACGAGATGAATGAACCCTGTTTCCAGAGGAGTATTATTCAAACCCCAAATAATCCTTCTCAACACATGGTAATAATGCTGTAGATGCACATATCATAATCCACTAATTACTATGCTCAACTGGTTAAGGTCAAACAACCTATAAGCAAACCTGTGGTATTGACCAGGATATTTGCTGTATCCCATTTTTTAAACCAAGACAAAACATGTACATGTTAAAACGTTCAATCAGTTAATATCTAAAGTCATTAGAGTCACTGCCTGATATTGCATCAGGGCAATTGTTATTATTATCTATATTCATTTTTTATGTATGGGATTTAATAGGAGAGTTGTTATTCCGTATCTTCTGTATACTTATATACCTCACATGATAGGGACTTTAGATCATGTAAATCTGCAAGAAATCATAGCCAAGTTTTAATTCATCTTTTAACACCGGAGTATGAAGAGAGTGCACGTAAGATTACATATTCATTGGTATGCATTTCATATCGGATGATTACGATATGAATTCCTTTGGTTGGTTTCCTCATGGTTGCCAAGACTGTACACAACAACAACAATATCAACAACAAATGCAAAGTAAAACTCGACTCAAATAGAGCATCATTTTCGATTCAAACTGGCACGAAACGTAGGGCCCATGATCAACATCTAGAGTGCAGTTTTAAATCTAAAACCTATGCAAGTTTAATATATTCTAACACTTCCACTTATATTGCAGCATTGAACTTGTTATGGAGTAACTGCAAATAGAACTTCAAAACAAAGTTGTATGTCGAGCATTCATTATCATTCACTTTCCCAATGTAATAAGGAAAACTCACCCAACATTGTTGGTGTCTTTTAACTCTTAATGTTCACTTCCAAAACATATCTATGATCAAAGACAATTCAGCCGTGACCATATATGTCACTTCTTTCAGACGCATTGTAATCCCAGATAAACATTATCCAATATGTCTGCTCCTTCATTATGTTATTAAACATAAGGTCTAATTTATGAAAATTTAGCTGCTATACCTACATTATCGAGCGTATTCATGGTGGAGACTTTCTAGTCATTCATATTATAGAAACGCATAATTATTTATGTTTCACAATCCTAATACCAAAAGTCTTATTTATACTCATAATTTTCAGTAATTAGAATATGATTTATACTGTTGCAAATTGAAATGACTAAGTTATACTGCTTCTAATGTGCTAATTAAATATTGCTCTTCATAGATGATTTCAATTATATTCCTACTATCTGTCTCCCTCCAAAGAATAAGATTTGGAACATTACTTATTGAATGATATTATCGCGTAGCAAATTAAATGTTTCAAGATTCTATGACAAATTTCATTTGTAAAACTACAGAATAGTTGATATGATGCCGTTTAATCCTGTAATTTCGCTTTACATATTCCAGTTTGAGAAATATAATCTGTAGATAAAGTAATGCCATATATTAGGTGTAAACACAAAATTATAGATTTGAAATCTTTCAGCCGTGCACATCAATTTATAGATAAACACACACATACACAGAGACACACAGTGATATGCACGTACCACACATATGTACCTACGTACGTATATGCGTATGGATATATGTATGTCATAGGCTGTTCGTCATATAACGTCATTACGTTTCGTATAACCACTAAAATCCAGAGTTATGACACACTCTGCATTTTCAAATAACATGTCCATGCAAACAAATAAAATACAGCGTTAAATGAATACAAGATTTTCTCGGAACAACAAATATCAGTCGAAATTTTAAACGTCTGAGGCATGTCCTAATAACCAAGAATAACAAGGTAAAACATGTGGATAAGAATGTCCATTGAAATTTCTTCTGCGAAGTTGTTAATTCAAGTATTGGTAATGCCTGATCTGTTATTCTCGTTAACGCTCTCTGCTAAGAAGTACGTTTCGATATGCAGAGAAAGTGCTCTTTATCATAGTATTAGGCTTGGTTTCATCAACTGGGAATGTATCGGTTATCGTGTTGGCGACTGTATAGGAATAAAAAGGAGGGTATTATATACTAATGATAAGGCAACACCGCAAGTCCTTGTTGTATATTCATTTAAATTGTTTGTATGTCCACATTCTGTCGATTTGGTTCTGTCTGGCCACTTGTCTCGTGCCGTAAGGCTATTTTTTTTTGTATTTTCATTTCTGTTTGTTTGCAAGTCCACATTCTGTTAATTTGTCTTTGTCAGTCGTTCATTAATCCACCTTGTCGTTAGACGGTAGTCCCTAATTTTGGTTTGTATAATGTTGTTTTATTTTAAGTTTGGTTTAGCCTGTATATTGTATACTTATTTAATTTTGTTTATATTTCGTCTGTCTCTCGTTCGTCGCCACTGCCCAGTGGTCGTTATCTTACCCACTCGCACCACCAAACTTGAACAACAGTAACGTTAATGGTTTGAAATTGTTATGGTTTTTTGGACGTTAACTGAAGAGCTGTGGCAGTGGGTAGGGGGTGTGTTATTCGTTCGTTCCGTTTGTTTCTTTATATAAATTATTAATATATACATATATATTAATAGGCGCAGGCGTGGCTGTGTGGTAAGAAGCTTGCTTCCCAACCACATGGTTTCGGGTTCAGTCTCAATGTGTGTCACCTTAGGTAAATTTCCTCTACTATAGTCTCGGGTCTACCAAAGGTGATCGCCCGGACTATCGCATTAATCGATTTCGAACATTATTTTGTCCTCACATATAGACCTAATTTTCCTTTATGTTACAACTGTCTTCGTCTTCTTTGTTTTTATTTTCTGTAAATTTCATCTCTCTCTCTCTCTCTCTCTATATATATATATATATATAAAATGTAGATTCGGAGGGATATGAACTTTATATACTGGCAGTTTCCTTGTTGAATCAAGTTGGTATCCGATGTCGGCTAAAATGAACTGTACTTGAGAGGTACGTATGCCAATAGACATTTATAATAATTATGATTATTATAACTATAGTATTAGCCTTTGGTAGTCACAATGCATTAGGAAAATCCGCTTATCCATTTCAAGGTTGCATCGTCTCCATTGTTTGAATAGTAGTTTAGGATAATAATTAGCAGTACAGTTATAAACTAATACAATAATAACAATAATGAGGAGAATCGAGATTTAGCATTTCCATTTATTTAATATTTATTTTATAGTCAATTTCAATTTGTCCATTAGGTCTACATATGTTTCGATTGCAATTGCTGCATTCTATTGCACGTGCATCTGAACTAATGAACTAATGCAATTTCATCGACATTTTTCTTTGATGTCATTTCGATTTAAGACTGTTATGATCAATTTCAGTGGTGGTAATGGGATAAATTGTGTGGTGGAAGAAGAAAGAAAGAAAGAGAGAATGACAGACAGAAATAACGGAAGAAAGAAAGAACGACAGAAAAACCGAAAGAAAGAAAGAAAGAAAGAGTGGTACAGTCAATTTCAATCCTGGTAATGGGATGAATTGTGTGGTGGAAGAAGAAAGAAGGAAGGAAGAAAGAGGAAGAATAGTTCTGGGTTTATCTATTTTTAAATTTATTCTATACGGTGGATGTTAATTCTGACCTGCAGTTGACCTCACTTGTTCCGATCGTTTGTCGCAAATTTATTTTGCCAGTTTCTAAGCGATTTCTGTGTTCTATATACATGTTTATCTAAATTTATTTTTATTAATGTTATAGTAGTGAAGAATTTAAAAAGTTATTCTCAAAATATTAGGGGGTAAAGTCGCTCTCAGGTTTGTTATTTCAAATTATTTATTGATAGTTTAATACTTAACCCTATGCTATTTTTATGCTTATTCTAATTATTATAGTGGTTTCCGATATTAGACGTTATTTATAATGCTTAAATGTACACTTAAATCGATGCAAACATCATAATGAAGATTCTTGCCTTCTATTTATAACCTTCTGTTTTGATGTGAATATTTGACGCAAAGTTCGCATTCTTATCGCCTATTGTATAGGGTTTCGCTTTCTGTTAATTTCACAACTTCACTTATACGACTTGTTATCCTGTTTTAAAGACCAAACGAATTTGCTTAAACTAGTGATATACATTTTATCACTGTACTTAAATGAATTAGCATGAATCTACTCATTATTGTTATTTTTGCTATTATATTATGTTATAACTATAATGCTAATGATTAGACTATATATATATATATATATATGAAGATGGAAGAATAAAGAATATATTGTCAAACAGTTACATTTTATTTACTTTAGACCAGCAAGTTGTTTCGATTTTACCAAAAAGAACGGTTTGAAGTACCGGTAATCTATATGCAAGAAATGGGAAAATCTTATCGAGGAAAAATGTAATATTATGTTACATTAATGCCGTATTAATATAAATCATATGAGGAGTGTGTGTCTGTGTATATATATATATATATATATATATATATCTGTGTGTGTGTGTGTGTGTGTGTGTGTGTGTGTGTGTGTGTGT
>JAOPUL010412080.1:0-15648 GCA_027564515.1 Octopus rubescens | reverse complement strand
TTTATCCCAAAACAGCCAAGTGACGAATGCTATCAAAACGAAAACATAGCGTGCCAGCAAAAGCAATACCGTAATAGTGGCTCCTACATACAAAAAACCAAAAAGCCAACTCAGCAACACCCCTATAAAGACAAGAGTGGCAGTGCGAATGAATTCTTCACGAAGTATTGATTGTATTTTTTGCTTATCAAGCATGTTGTTCGGGTCCTAAATCAAACATATAACCTGTGCCACGAACGGTTTTTATTGGCTGACAACCAAGAGTTTTGAGTTGTCCACGCAAGCGACTAATGTGCACATCTATTGTGCGTAACTCAATGACTTGCCCAGCCCTATGCACCAGAGCCATAAGTTGTTCACGAGTAAAAGCTTGTTGAGGTTTGCGTAAGAAGTTCTTCAAAAGCTGCCCTTCAACTGGGAAAAGTTGCACCGTTTGCTGCTGATAAGTCACTTGACGGCTAGTCGTATCAAAACGCATCTCACCAACGCATAGCTCTGCTTTTCCGCTCGTGCGCCGCAATACCGAACGCACACGAGCAAGTAGCACTTCAAGGCTAAAGGGTTTGCCAATAAAATCTTCAATTCCGTGATCAAGAACAGCCGCTTGATCTTGTGGAGTATTGCGTGCAGTCAATAGAATGGTCGGTATATCTTGGTATTGTTGGCTTGCTCGCAAGCGGCGGAAGAATGTAACTCCGTCTCCATCTGGAAGCATCCAATCAAGCAGTAGCAAGTTCGGCTTTTCTTTCTGTATGTGCATGTATGCCTCATCAACACTAGCTGCTAGAGACACTCTATAGCCCGCTTGAGCCAATCCATGATGAAGTATATCTTGAATGGCATTATCGTCTTCAACGACGAGTATTGATGATTCACTATCCATGATTTGACTAAGCAAATAAAGTATTACTCACTTGATTCTTCGGACATGAGTTTTGCTATCTTCTGTAGACCGATGTAACGAATATCTTTGCCCTTGATGATAAATACTGTATGTTCAGCAATATTCCTTATATGGGCGCCTATGCGCTCTAAAGAGCGTGCCGACCAGCCAAACTCCATGTACTGCTGTATATTCGTTGGGCTTTCCATCATATAAGTGATCATTACACGCATGGTTGATTCGTATTCTTCATCAA
The DNA here is from genome assembly GCA_027564515.1 of Octopus rubescens. Taxonomy (NCBI): domain Eukaryota; kingdom Metazoa; phylum Mollusca; class Cephalopoda; order Octopoda; family Octopodidae; genus Octopus; species Octopus rubescens. The sequence continues at coordinate 14,509 of JAOPUL010412080.1, read as the reverse complement.
TAATACTTTCATCTTCTAGCACCTGCAAAGCGACTCTTGCATCAAATCGTGCAAACGCATCAAGTACTTGCGATAACAATTTTTGTACAATTTTGGTCATTTTTATCAGTTCAGAAAAGAACCCACGATTGCCTACTAATTTTTCTGGCTGTGAAATAACCACAGCAACCAAGCGGCAGATTTCATCACCAATTCTTTCGAGATCCGTCACTACTTTTATCGCCGCTATCAACAAGCGTAAGTCAGTAGCAATTGGTTGATTGGTAGCAATAACGTGCACACAGGCATCGTTGATTTCTCTATCAAGTTCATTAATTTTCGCATCAAATTCTTCTATTTCTTGCGCTTTTTCTACATTGCCTTCGGTAATGGCGAGTAATGCTCCAGCTAATTGCTCTTCCACCATGCCGCCCATTGCAAGCAAACTGTTAAATATTGCTTGCAGATTGGTGTTATAGCGCTTTGAAATGTGCTCTTGCAAGAAGTTTATGTTATCTGACATATGCAGCTCTCATCAAGGAAGTTGTTGTTTGTTAGCCAAATCGACCAGTAATGTAATCTTCTGTCTTTTTTTGCTTCGGATTGGTAAAAAGCGTTCCTGTATCAAGGAATTCAACAATCTCTCCAAGGTACAAGAATGCTGTGTAATCAGAAACCCGTGCCGCTTGTTGCATGTTATGAGTAACGATAATAATCGTATATTTACTGCGAAGTTCAAAAATCAACTCTTCAATTTTCAGTGTTGAAACTGGATCAAGGGCAGAAGTTGGCTCATCAAGCAATAATACCTCTGGTTCAAGTGCAATTGCTCTAGCAATAACAAGCCTTTGCTGCTGTCCACCAGAAAGACTGAGCGCATTAGCGTGTATTCGGTCGGCGACTTCATTCCACAAGCCTGCCCTTTTCATTGCCCACTCAACTTTATCTGTCAAATACGATTTATTCTGAATGCCTTGCAAGCGGAGCCCATAAGCAACATTTTCAAAAATGCTCTTAGGAAATGGATTGGGTTTTTGGAACACCATACCAACACGCTGCCTAAGTTCAGAAACACGCACCGATTTATCATAAATCCCTACATCATTCAGTGTTATATCACCTTCTATCCGCACAGTATCTATCAAATCATTAATACGGTTGAAACAGCGAATCAATGTTGATTTTCCACAACCACTTGGGCCGATGAATGCCGTTACTTTTCCTTCTGGTATATAGAGATTGATATCCGTAAGCGCACGAGTGTCTCCGTAGTAGAGATTCAGCTTCTGCGTTTTTAAAATAATACGCTCTTTTTCTATATCTAGGTCGTGACCAACAGCTTTCACTCTATCAAGTGATGCTTTTGTCGATACCTTTACCATAATGATTATCCTTAGTGATCAAGTTGTTTGTAACGCTCTCTGAGCCTATTACGCACCCAAATAGCTGCCAAATTCAGTATCACAATGACAACTACCAGTAAAAATGAAGTGGCGAATACAAGCGGTCTCGCTGCGTCTACATTAGGGCTTTGGAAACCAAGATCAAATACATGAAAGCCAAGATGCATAAACTTACGCTCTAAATGTACAAACGGTGCGACTGAATCAATTGCCAAATCAGGAGCAAGTTTGACAACACCAACAAGCATCAATGGCGCCACTTCTCCAGCTGCACGAGCAATAGCAAGAATGACACCCGTCATAATCGCAGGGCTGCTCATGGGAAGAATAATACGCCTGATGGTCTCAAACCGCGTTGCCCCAAGTGCAAGGCTGCCTTCACGCATCGCTCGTGGAATACGAGCAAGACCCTCTTCAGTTGACACTATCACCACTGGCAAGGTTAACAATGCCAATGTTGCCGATGCCCACAACAAACCAGGGGAACCAAAAGTTGGCGCTGGAAGCGCTTCCTGATAGAACCATTTATCAATATTTCCACCAAGAAAATAAACAAAAAAGCCTAAACCAAACACACCATAAACAATAGACGGAACACCAGCTAAGTTATTGACTGATATACGAATAAGGCGAACAATAATGCCTTGTTTGGCATACTCACGCAAGTAGATAGCTGCAACCACTCCAAATGGCGTTGTTATCAGCGTCATAAGAAATACCATTATGACGGTACCAAATATCGCAGGAAAAATACCGCCTTCGGTATTCGCTTCACGAGGCTCACCACTAAGAAACTTCCAAAAGCTATGGAAATAGAAAATTACCTGCTCAAAGATATTCATAGCATTTGGCTTGTGGTAATCAACAACATCGCTCATGGCTATATCAACAACTTCACCACTTGCTGCTTGAAAGCTCGCCGAACCAAGTGCTTGCAAAGATTTTGTGAGCTTTTCTATTTTCGTTGCAAGCTGTTCGTATTCTTTTGCCAGTTCTGCTTTGCGGTCATTCAATTGAGATATATTTTTTGGCGTATCCTCACCATCTATTTCCAATCTACGCCGTTGAAGTCGCAGTTTTTCTATTTTTGCATTGATAGCGCCAATATCATGGCGACGAATGCTATAAAGTTGATCAACCAGCCCTTCTGCTTGCCTATGGGTTCGTGCAAATGCTTGCCACCCTTGATCACCGCTTTGAGTGTTACCTTTTTGATTCAATGATTGGAAAAATCCGTAGAAATTTCCCCACTCTACCCGCTCTAACACAACCAAATTATGAGGTACATCACGCTGCGTGACCTGATCAGCCCATATCCAACGAAAATCGACCCCGTAAAGCTTTCTATTGGCTGTTTTGATAAAGTAGCGCTGCCTTGGTGGAGCAGTTTGATCAGATGGATCATCAACCATTATGTCTTCGATAATGACACCAGCGGTACTATGCTGCTTTCCTTGATCATCGGTATATATCAAGCGATCAACCTTCGAAGGCCAAAAGTATCCAGCTCCTTTCATGAAGATAACCAGAAGCAGACCAAGTACCATTATCATGCTAATAGCTACAGCCGCCGCATTAAGCCATACCCAATGCTCTCCTCTTCGCAACCACGATCTCATTTATAGCGATCCATAGCGTTTTCTTAACCTTTGCCTGACAAGCTCGCCGAGCGTATTAAAGAAAAATGTAAAAATAAACAGTACCAAACCAGCAAGAAAAAGTATGCGATAGTGGCTACTACCAACTTCTGCCTCTGGCATTTCTACCGCTATATTTGCTGATAGTGTACGCATACCCTCAAAAACACTAAAATCCATGACTGGCGTATTGCCTGTTGCCATCAAAACAATCATCGTTTCTCCAACTGCCCTTCCCATACCTATCATCACTGCAGAAAAGATTCCAGGACTTGCTGTTGGCAGTACAACACCGACAAGTGTTTGCCAATTCGATGCACCAAGTGCCAAAGAGCCATTCACTAAGTGACGAGGAACGGCGAATACTGCATCCTCTGTAATGGAAAAAATAGTAGGAATAACAGCAAAACCCATAACTGTACCCACCACTAGCGCATTACGCTGATCAAAGCTAATACCCATGTCATTGCTTATCCACGAACGCAAACTGCCACCAAAAAATGTGTTTTCTATGGGCGGCTGCATAAGCCATGCTGCATAGCCAAGCAGTAATACCACAACAAAAACAAGTATCACCCGCCATTGTTCAGACAGGCATATATCAAGCCATCCACCTGCTGGTCGAGGGATTTTGGTTGATCCATAACCAAATGCAAGCACCCCTGTAGGCAAAAAAAGCAAAAGTATGGCAATGAAGGATAAATTCTCTTCCATGAAAGGAGCGAGCCAAAGACCTGCCAGAAAGCCCAAAATAACAGTAGGCAGTGCTTCCATAATTTCGATAATCGGCTTTATCCACTGGCGCAATACTGGGGAAAGAAAAAATGCAGTATAAATAGCTGCCATGATAGCAAGAGGAGTTGCAATAAGCATGGCATAAAACGCTGCTTTGATGGTGCCAAAGGTCAATGGAGCAAGGCTAAACTTTGGTTCAAAATCGTTTGTTGATGCAGAAGATTGCCAAATATAATCTGGCTTATCGTAGCTTTCGTACCATATCGCCGACCACAGGGAAGAAAAACTCACTTCTGGATATTCATTATCTACATCAACAAGGTGCACACCGCCTGTATCAAGGTATATGAGTAGTGCATTATCCCTAGGGGAGAAGTTGATTTTTTTTATGCCTTTGTTTATATCGATTTCGGCAACTTTCTCGCCGTTAGATGAATAAAAGAGATTTACCTTCCCTTTATCATCCGTAGCAGTAAAACCTTTGCGAGAATATTCTGGCTGTATATGCGTTACCGCTCCAGAAAGCTTTGGAAATTCACGAACAATTTGCAAGTTGTAGCCAGTAGCTTTTTCTTCATCTCTTACAGGAAACATTTGTATAAGGCGACCGCTGTCAAATCCAATCATCACTGATAACGCGCCGTTCAAAAAAGAAACCGAACGAATATCTCCATAACGAGAGATGTCAACAATCTGCGCAACAGTAATATTGCTAAGATCCCGTATATCGAAAAACTGTATATGATTGTACGCATCTATTACATAGAGCCAGTTATACAGTTCATCAATACCAACCCACTCAACATAAGAATTGTGGAGATCAATAACAACGCTCTTATCCAACTGCAGTTCCACACTATCATCAGCGAAAGATCGCTGTTGATCGTACGAAAGAACGGTAATTTGAGAGCCATGCTGCCACGCTGCCACCAAGAGTTGCTCCTCTGTGTCGCGTACTGATAGCGCCTGAATAGGTAGTTTCTCTAGGGATGTTTCCAGTACTTCTTCACCATAAGGAAAGTTTATCTCTGCCTTTACTTGGCGAATATCTTTCGGGTAAGTGACTTTGTAATCGATTGCAACAGGAAGCAGACCACCATCATCAAGCCCAAGAAGTAACTTTTCATTCACCGTTGCTATTCTGCTAACCGCAGTAATAGCTTGTGATTGGGTAATATTCTGCTGACTTACCAAATCACCACTTTTTGCATCAAAAATGCTCGCTTTACCGCTAGAGTGAATGCTGACTGCTTTATCGATATACTCATCAAGTGCCAAATAAACGCTGCTATTTTCTAAAGGCATCTGGTATTGGGATATTTCTTCCATTTTTGCTGATTCAAAAAGCGGAACGACCACATAGACCAAAAAAATACAGATTAGTGTCACTGCTGCTATAACGCAGATACCGCCAACACTCACAAAAAATGTCGCCAGTTGATCACGAAAAGCTCTTGAGCCTAAATGCAATTTTTGTGATTGCGATTTGCGCTGATGTGCTTTTTGTGTGTCTTGTATGTTTGTGCCGTCAGCCATGAGTGAAAGTACTTTTTATTGCATGATAGTGGTGCTAGCACCGAAGTGCGGCGATTGTAGGGCAACAAGGAGTGAAAAATGTTTCAGAAATATGACAATTCGATACAAAATATCACCATCCTTTTTTTGATAGTTATGAACCAATCGATAAAGGCTAAAGCTACTGTTTTTCCTGCTCTTCTTCTGCTTTCTTTGCTTTGATGAGGCGCAAAGTAGCATAATCGACATAGGATACTTCAGCGGTGCTTTTATTGGCGGATCGCAAATAATATACACCCTTCTCAGTATACAAAGTCATCAACAACAATACTTCCCCTTCTGATATAACGCCATAACGAGGCTGCTTTTCACTGCTACCAAGGTACTTCGTCATCCAACTTTGATCGCCATTTTCATGATCAACCTCTTTTTGAATAACATAGGCTGGATGGTCACCAACTGGTAATACAAAACGCTCACCAACGGCAAATTTTTGGCTTATATTGCTTGGCAAATCGACAGTCGCAAGCGTCGTCGCTTCTGGTATCCAGTCACTCTTTCGCTCGTACTCGTCAATGATGTCTGCTTTTGTCCACAAAGGCTCTATAACCGCAGATGTATCTTCATCAGGCAACGCAACGTCTGGCATAGCCATGCTTTTTGTTGCTGCATTATTCGCTGATTTGCTTTTTTCTGCGGCTGTTTCAGTGTCCTGCTGTTCTTTTTTCTTCGTCAATGATGACTGGGAGGGGTTTTGAGTATCTGGCAGTTTTTTTGGTACTTGTGAGCGACTGACATGGTTCGTTTCTTGGTTATCGATAAACTTGTAAACCATCCACGACAAAGCACCAATAGAAAAAATAATAAGTAATCGTTTCATCACTATTCGCCGATTTTTGCATTCAAAAAAGACGTATGGTTTTTTCTACCCTTCCATTGCTCCACTTACTTATATCTCACAAAGTTTGGTGAAATATAGGTTATTGTTTGAAAGAATATCTTCACACTCTAGACTTGTACAGTCACTTTTCACATCCACTGTTTTATCTTGCGAAGCTTGTTTCATGAGGCTGGCTGTCATCATGTTTGAAGCCTTCAGGTACCTACAAACTCTCTCTAATTGAAAGTTTTTGCTACTCACCTTTAGCTCTAGCTCTATCCTCTTTTCTTTAGCATTCTCCAATGCTACTGCATATTTTTCGACTGTTTGGTGAATATCTATGAGGTAATCATCTTTTTTCGAAAGATTATCAAGCTTCTCTTGCTCATGCTGGTATTTTTCCGAAAAATATTGCTTTTGTAGATCATTCAGAGCGGTGATATCCGTCTGCCAGAAACCATCAATATTCCAAACAATAAACAGCAGTAACAGAATATCTTTACAAACAGAAAAAAGCTTTACCATACTCCCTCAAGAGTTCATGTTTTACCATGTGTTGCTTGTTGCTCTTGGTCTTTTTGTAACCAACTCATCACAAACTTTTCTATAAGTGCGCCTCCACCTATACCCACTTTTTCTGCAAATGTCTTTTTCTGCTTGTATGCAATGTGGTACACCGGCTTTGTTTTGCTTTGCTTGTATATATACTCATCACTTGTCATCACTTCATCTATCAACTTGAGAGCAGCAGCTTGCTGACCGTACCATGTCTCCCCTGTCGATACTTCTTTCATGGATAATTCAGAGCGCTGTTGTTGTACCCATTCTTTGAACAGGTCATGAGTAGAATTGAGGTCTTTTTGAAACTTCTTGCGACCATCTTCGGTATTTTTACCGAGCATTGTTAGTGTGCGTTTGTATTTGCCAGAAGTGTATTGCTCATAATCTATCTGCCAATTTTTTAACAGCTTATTAAAATTAGGAATTTGTGCTATCACTCCTATAGAGCCAACTATGGCAAAAGGCGCTGCTATGATGCGCGAACCCATACATGCCATCATATAACCGCCACTTGCGGCTACCTTATCAATACATACTGTGAGCTTGATTTTATGCTGCTGTAAGCGTTGCAATTGTGAGCTTGCCAGCCCGTAGCCATGCACCATGCCTCCAGCGCTTTCTAAACGCAATACCACTTCATCTTTGCCATGTGCAATTTGTATTATCGCTGTAATCTCTTCTGAAAGTTTGCTCGCTTGGCTTGCCTTGATATCACCATCAAAATCAATAATAAAAACCCGTGGCTGTTTCATGGCTGGAATTTCTTTTACAGAAGTTTCATTTTTTGCAGATTTTTGCTTTTTCTCCTGCTTTTTTTTGCTTTCAATATCCTCTTTTTCTTGTTGTTTCTGCTGCTTTTGCCATTGTTTTAACTGCTTTTTATCTAATAGCTCTGCTGTCAACTCTTGGTATTGACTATCCAGTTTTTCACTGAGATTCGTCATATGTATTGCACCTTTTTCTAAGTGCTTTTTACCCGATCTCACGCTAGCAATAGCGAGAATAACACCCACAATGGCGACAACAATGATAATAGTTTTGAAGAGGAACATGGCTAGATCAGTGGTGATCTCTATCATATTTTTTCCTTTGAGTGGGTTATAGAGGCGTGAACCTCCGTGATGATACAAGAGAGAGCGAAAAACAACACAACTTTCTTCATGGAAATAGTGCTTCTATTGCATTACCCTTGTATTTCTGTGCGCTCGCCTCTGGTATTTTTGCCCATGAGTGCAACCATCGATTCTGTATCACCAGCATGGGCCAAAACCCACATCAATTTGGCTATTGTTGCCTCAAGAGTTGTATCTCCGCTGTCGATGATGCCAGCATTCTGCGCCGCTTCACTCACAGCGTAGCGACCAGCTTCTATGGGATGGTGAAGGCATTGGCTGCTAGTAACTATCAGCTTTCCTTGCTTGCTTGCACGGGCTATGGAAGCAAGTAGCTTGTCATCATCTGGTAAATGTCCATCACCATAGCACGCCAGTACAATTGCTTGTGATGAGCCATCAACAATTGCCTCTGCTATACCATTGACCGCTAGGCTGCTTGGATGCAGCCAGTACACGCTCACACCCTCCTGCAATGGCTGTAGCGTGAGTTGATCGTAACCATCATCAAATGCCGTTTGATCCGCATAGGCATAGGGATGCAAGTGCGCTAAAAGCGGGAAAGATGGAGATTGAAACGCACTATCGTGCTGCGTACTCACCTTGGTAGACCGGTTGCCACGAACTGCTTGATGACCAAAAGCAATACAAACTTCTTTGATATCTCCTGCAATAGCAACTTGAATGGCTCCTTCAAGGTTACTTTTAGCATCGCTATTCGATTCAAATATCGGTCGCTGTGCTCCAGTAAAAACAACTGGTTTTTTTAACCCAGCAAGCATAAAACTGAATGCTGATGCTGTATATGCCATGGTATCAGTGCCATGTATGATAATAAATGCATCATATTGTTGGTATTGCTGCACAATAACACTTGCGAAGCGGTGCCAATCTTGGCATGTCAAAAGTGATGAATCTGTCGGCTCGGTAATGGTCGCAAAAGTCATGCAGTAATCACTGCAACTCACCTCACCTACTTCCTGTATATACTCGTTTGTGTGAGAATTTTCATACCAGTCGATTGACTCCCATTGGGGGAACAAATGGCACCACTGTGCAATTTTTGTTGGTGCTAGGTGTCCCTTATCATTGGCACGCATGGCAAAAGTGCCACCGGTATAGAGTAAATAGATACGCCGCACGAAGGATGCCACTCGCTAGCAAAGGTTAAGGAAGCTGTATGTGAACTTCATCTATAGCTTGTGGTCTTGCTTTGGTAATAGTGAAAATGACATCGTTGAGCGTTACTCGCTCACCAATTTCTGGTATATCATCGAATGCATCAAGCAAAAAGCTTGCAAGGGAGGTATGTTGATCTGCTGCACCAAGCTGAATATCAAGTGCTTTTTCTAACTCATCAATATCTTGCCTAGCACTAACAATATATTCCTTGCTGTTGATGGTAGCTATGCTTTCTTCCTTCTCGTGCTTATCAAACTCATCACGCACTTCATCAACGACTTCTTCCATAATATCTTCAAGCGTCACTATGCCTTCAGCACCACCAAACTCATCAACCACTACAACCAATGTATCACTGCTTTCGTGCATATCTGCCAGCAGCGTTGCTATGCTTTTGCTTCCTGGTACATAGTTCACCTCGCCAATCATTGATGTAATCGACTTCATAGCATCTTCGCCGAGCAAATCCATGGTGTTGACTACGCCAACCATCTTATCTACACGCTCATCAAAAACTGGGATAAGTTTATGAAACGATTTGGCAGCTAAATCTAATACTTCCTGGCATTTCGCTTGATTGCTCACAGTTACAACATCAACCAAAGGAATCATGACTTCACGGGCTGTTGTTTCATGAAAATCAAATAGCCGTTTGATCATATCCTGCTCTTGCGGCTTGATTCCTTTGTCCAAAGGGGAATGATCAAGCATGACTTGTAACTCTTCCCTAAGGGTGATTTCACCAGATCGATTACCGCCACTTATCCAAGCCATAAATCTCGAAAAGCTACTTGTCAAAAATACCAATGGATAGAGTATTACCATAAAAAATACAAGCACATAAACTGCCACTGGCACTATGGTTTCAGATTTTTGTTCAAAAATAGACTTCGGTACAATCTCACCAAAAATCCAAATCACTGGAGCAATAAAAACAATACCTAATAATGCCCAGCTTTCACCTATGGTACTCACCACTAACCAAGTCGTCAGCGTGGTATTGGCAACCACCATTAAGTTAGTACCAACAAGTGTTGTCGAAAGAAGTAAATCTGGTTTTTCTATAAGCCTTAACGCCATAGCCGCGCCTTTTGAGCCACCTGCCGCACGATGGCGCAGACGAATGGTATCAGCACTTATCATTCCCATTTCTGTGCCCGAAAAAAACGCCTGTAACACAATACAGAGCACTATCAATAGCATGACAGCAAAAAAGGCGTAGATATCCATCAGCTCGCGACCTTCTTTTTCTTGGTTGTAGTTGCTTTTTTTGTGGTGGCTTGAGAAGCACTTTTTTTCGTTACTTGCGTACCATTTGCTTGTGTTTGCTTCACCGGTTTCGCTGTCACTTTCGCTTTTTTCGTACTATCGATAAGTGGCTCTTGTTGGCTTGCTTCTCGAATCGCCTGCTTCTCTATTGTTGTGTTTACTTTTTTTGATTGCGCTTTCTTTTTGATACCCGTAGCCGCTTTTTTTCTGAATATATAGTGCTCTTTTTTCTTTTTGGTCGATTGTTTTTCGACCGTTAGCTGATGAATACGAGTCTGTTTCAAAGATACCGCCGTCAACACGCAATCAGCTATGGTGATTTGCGCATTTTTTGCTGGCAACTCCCCACATTGATGCATAAAAAGTCCATTCATTGTGTTGGCAATATCCGTCGGCAATTTTGTGCCATACAAGCGATTAAAGGCGATGATTGTCGTCAAGCCATCAACGCTAGCTGGTAGTTTGGCTTTCTTTCCTTTGCTATCAGATTGTTGATAATCATCTTTCAACTGTGGCAAATCACCAAAAATACAACGCAACAAATCATCCATTGTTACCAGACCAATCAAACCGCCATATTCATCAAGCACAAGAGCCATAGATATGCGCTGGGAACGAAAATGATGGAAAAGATCAATAACCTTCCTTGAGCCAGGAACAAAATACGCATCTCTTAATAATGGTTTGATCCATTTTTTGCCTTTGGGTAATTTTCTGCTTTTGGTGAGTAAATCCCTTCCAAAAAGCACCCCTACAATGTGATCATGCTCTTTTTTATACACTGGAATTTTGGCGTGATGACTTGTTTTGATAGTGCGGATCACTTCTTCCATGCTAACGCCTTCATCAAGTAGGCTCATATTTGAGCGAGGCGTCATGACATCTTCAACGCAGCTTTCACCAAATTTGAATATTTGGCGTATATAAAAAGCTTCATTGCTCTGTAATGCTCCTTCACCTACCGCCTCTTGCGTGAGGGTGAGCACCATATCCTGCGTTACTAGACTTGCGCCTGTTCGAGCCTTACCAACAAAAAGTGTGATGATGCCGTCTGATACGAGGCGAATAGCTTTGCGAACTGGTGAAATGAACCAAGCAAAATGCCGAATCAACGGTGCTTCAAAACTTGCAAAAGCCTTGTTATTTTTAATCGCCAATGTTTTTGGCGTTATTTCACCAAAAACCAGTAACAGCGGAGTAACAACAAGTAGGTTGAGGTACGAACTTTCCGAACCAAACATACGAATGATGATAGTTGCCGAGAGTGCCGATGCGGTAATGTTGACCAGCTCATTGCCTATCAAGATAGTAACAATCAGCTTTCTTGGCTCGCTGAGCATTTTCTCTATCAAGCCGTATACAGGATTTTTCGCTTGCCGCATCTCCTCAAGCTGCTTACGCTTGAGCGAGAACATGCTTGTCTCAGCGCTAGAAAAGAACGCCGAAAACAACAGCAAAACAGCAAATAACGCCAGCTCTATGAGCAAGCGCAACACATCAGCTGTGAGCAAGCCATCAAGCATAACGCGCCAAACTACCCGTAACGAGTGATAAAGGAGTAAACAACACGAACTGGGGGGAACTGTCGGGGTCTATAGTATCTTGTTCGTTCAAAGTGGGAATATCTATAATTATGGAATTTTTATTAAGAGTAACCAAACGATTATAACGAAAACTGAACCTTGTTGCATTGATTATCAAAGAAGCTTTTTTACCTATCTCATCCATTATATTTGCACAAATAGTGTAATAGCTGCTGTATGTATGACAGCAAAGTTTGTATGCTTGTTTTGTTAGAGCCTTTCAATTGCTAGTAGCACGAAAGATAAATATGCTGTTATTTTTTCATATCAAGTTAATAACAGCTAGAAGTTTGCACAAAGAAAGATTCGATTGATGGATCAAATAACCGCTACTCACATGAGCTTTACAAAACTGCACTGATACGCATATACTTGAGCTTTTCTGCATCACTCCATGACCCATGCTTGATACAAAACACCTGCTTACCATTCAAACAATTGCAGAAACCTCATCGCTCGCAGAGGCAGCTAAAGTGCTCAATATCACCCTCTCCGCAGTTTCTCACCAAATGAAGCAAGTGGAAAGCTTCTATCAATGTCAATTATTTAAGCGCAAAACAAAACCTCTTATTTTTACGCGTGAAGGTCGTATTCTGCTTGATCTTGCCGAAACCATATTGCCAGAGCTTCGCCATGCTGAACACCGAATAAAGCAACCACAAGATAGGCTATCTGACCGATTTCACATGGCACTTGAATGCCATAGCTGCTATCAATGGCTCATTCCGACTATCAACAACTTCAGGATTTACTGGCCACAGGTCGATACTGACCTTTCCACCGAATTCAACTTCAATCCCCTGCCACAACTACTTGCTGGTGAGCTTGATATAGTGATTACTGCCGATCCCGTCTACCATATGGATATAACTTATATACCACTTTTTGATTTTGAAATGGTTGCAGGTGTACCAAACAACCACCCATTAGCGAAAAAAAGCTACTTACAGCCGCAAGATATTGCACACGAAACCATCATCACCTACCCAGTGAAAGAGTGCAAAATAAGTATTATTAATAGCTTTCTTAAGCCAGCTGGCATACAGCCGCACCGCATACGCCATACCGAACTCACTATGATGGCGATAGAACTCACAGCCATAGGTCAAGGCATATGTTGCCTGCCGAATTGGGCGTTTGCTGAATATGGAGATAAAAAGGCAATTAAATTGCTGCGTTTGGGCGAAAAAGGGCTAACAGAAACCCTCTATATTGCCTGCCAAGAGCACAAAAAAGATACCCATCTGATACAAGATTTTGTTCATCTTGCCAAAATAAACTCTCTCAAGCACCTTGCAGGCATAGCCCTGCACGATAGCAACTAGATCAAAGCGCTATATTACTCATCAGTAACACAACCTTCTGATGCGGTAGAAACAGTTTTAATATACTTATACAACACACCAGAATTAACCTTGTATGGCGGCTTTTTCCAAGCCGAACGGCGCTGTGCGAGCACTTCTTCTGTAAGCTGCACATTCAGCGTATTCTTATCTGCATCAATATCAATAATATCGCCATCTTGTAACAGCGCTATAGCACCACCTTCCATTGCTTCTGGAGTAATGTGCCCTATAACAAAGCCATGAGTACCGCCAGAAAAGCGGCCATCGGTAATCAATGCAACGCTACTACCAAGGCCAGCACCAATCACCAAAGAAGTGACCTTCAGCATTTCAGGAATCCCTGGCCCGCCTTTTGGCCCTTCGTAACGAATAACAATCACATCGCCCTTTTTCACTGCATTATTCTCTAATGCCTTTATGCACTCTTTCTCACTATTGAAAACTTTCGCACTCCCTCGAAAGCCCGTTCCTTCTTTCCCAGTGATTTTTGCAACAGCGCCTTGTGTCGCAAGGTTGCCGTACATAATACGCAAGTGACCAGTTGGTTTGATAGGTTGGGATAATGGATGAATAATTTTTTGCCCTTCAGCAAGTTCAGGAAGTTCAGCAGCGTTTTCAGCAAGGGTTTTACCTGTTACCGTCAAACAATCGCCATACAAAAGATCTTCATCAAGCAGCATTTTGATAACGCCGGGTACGCCGCCTATGTCGCACAAATCATTCATCAAGTATGTGCCACTCGGCTTCAAATCGGCAATATAAGGTGTTTTCTGGCTAATATCGCCAAAATCATCTATAGATAATGGAACCCCTGCAGCTTTTGCCATAGCGATGAGATGAATAACAGCATTCGTTGAGCCACCAAGCACCAACACCATAACAATAGCATTATGAAACGCCTCACGAGTCATGATATCTCTTGGTCGTATGTTTTGGGCTATGAGCCGCTGGATGGCAGAGCCTATATCGCTGCACTCTTGTATTTTTTGTTTCGATATTGCTTGTGCAGAAGAACTATAAGGTAGCGACATACCCAATGCTTCAATCGCAGATGACATAGTATTAGCGGTATACATACCACCACACGCACCAGGTCCTGGTATTGCTGTTTTCAGGATTTGGTTGAACTCTTCCTCATCTATCCGCTTGCTCAAATACTCGCCGTAGGCTTCAAAAGTTGTCACTATATCGGTATCTTTGCCCTTATGCTTTCCTGGCATAATCGTGCCGCCATACAGCAAAATGGATGGTCTATTGACCCTTGCCATAGCCATAATTGCCCCAGGCATATTCTTATCACAGCCAAC
>JAOPUL010411549.1:0-11572 GCA_027564515.1 Octopus rubescens | reverse complement strand
TGTATCATATCATTTCGGCAACGTCTTTTAACCACCAAGTGTCGAAGTGCATCCCTTGACCAAGTTTGCATGCATGAGGCTGATAACATGAGACTTGGAAGGCAGCTCAAAGAAGTCGCACGGCTCTATCACAATGTATGATAAGATGAAAGGATGAGCGTATATCAGCAGAAGACCATGTATGGATATGTTAGCAGATGCCCCGAGATGATAGCAACATTGATCATCAACGCAGTCTATTATGGACCAACAACCAGATTACTAACTTCCACTTTGAAGGGTATGCGTTTGCAATCAACGAACAGGAAATATTATCAAGATATCTGATGCACAAAAGGGTCAAAGATGCAGGAAAACAACACCAAGATGTGATAACCGATGCAGACTCTGTGGACTTAACACCGAAGATATCACCCATATCATAAGCAGTTTTCTAAAAATGTCACCACGGTATTATCTACGATGAGACATGATGTTGAAGCTAAGACACTATAATGAGATCCGTCAGAGTGATAACCATGAGGCAAACGAAATAAGAACCCACAGTGTGGTAAAGGCCATAGCCACTCATAAGAAAGAGTACTGGTGGAATGTCCCAGTGAAAACATAATAGATGAAAGCATAATATACCTGACATAGTGATTTGGGATAGAGAAGAGAAACTGTATACAGTTATGGAAATAAGCTGCCCAGCGGAAGTTAACATATAACTAAAGATCAGTGAAAATCAAAACACCTACGCTCAACTATTGATAAATATAGATACTTCACTCAGATTACAAGTTCAGGTTTATACCTGTAATTACTGGGACACGGGGATATGTAACACACTGTCTAAGTACCAATCTTGAGAAATTATCCTTCTCAAAACCAGAAAGGAGAAAGCCGATTCGTAGACTATAGATACAAGCTATCACTGGAACTGTAAAAGTCTGTAAAACATTCTAGAAGGTTAACATTTAAGCATAAATGCGCATGTTTAGACATGCAACTATAAGCATGAGAATACATACATAAAACAAAACATAGAAATCTGCACATGCACCGAATCAAAATACTGCACATATACACGCATACATGTAAAAATACTCTGTTGATGTTGTTGAAATTCCAATGAAGGAGCCTTGGATCTAGTTTAGAAACCGGCTCTTTCTCTATTGGCAAGAAATCTTGAAATAGAACTGAATAATGACATACATACATGGCACTCTAAAAGTAAGCAAAACTGAAACAATGGAGAAAGTGCCATCATGGGTTTTAAAAACAGAGAAATAGAGATTTGCTTTATGGAAGACATCAGCCATCTGACGATTATTATTGCTTGCAAACAAGCAAATCACTATACATCTCACCAAGAAATAGTAAAAAGAGAGCACTCAATTGAAAACTCATCATTCTCAAGGAGGTAGAAAAAGCTGTCAGTGAGAAACTCCGACATCAGAGAAGAATAACCGAGAGAACAACAATAAACAAAATATGTAACTGGAACCAGGCAGCAGTGTACAGAGATATCAGAGGAGAAGCAGTAAACATCATGGAAGTTTCTTCACGAGAAGACAGAACCCTTCTGGAGGAAAATCTGGTGCGAAGAGATGGAGTTTCACCGAGATGAACTGTGGCTGGAAGAAATTCGAGGAAGCTATTGTCCCTGCATTATACCCAATACATAGAGCATTGATGGGGATATCCTTGTGACTGTAATCCAGAAACTTCAAGATAAAAGCACCTGGAAGAGACTTTATTGTTGGATATTGGTACAAGAAGCTAACCTTCTACCTACCATATCTCATCGACCCCTACCATTAAGCACTCAATTGGAATAGTAGCATACCACACTGGTTAGCTCTGGTAGAGACAAAACTTATATCCTAAAGCAGAACGACCCACATAGCAAAAAGCTACTGACCAATTGCATGCCAGAACTTAAGGCATAACATATATACCAACATATATACTTCCTCCAAGACCATTGTGAAAGTGATATCCTCACAGCAGAACAAGCATCTGGAAAGAAGGGAGGCTGGGGATGGGCTGAGCAACTGTTAATAAACAAAATTGTCAGAGGTGCGGGAGCATAGGAGGAACCTAGTTTCAATGTGGCTGGACTACAAGAAAGCCTTTGACTCGGTATCCCACTCATGAATGCTAGAATCCCTTCAACTTGCAAAAGTTCCAGTGAGCATAGGCAAAGCTATAGTTGGCCTGATTTAATCGTATGTCGCCATCTTGAACTTAAATACAAGGGATGATTGTATTATCACTGAGAGAATACAGCATCGCAGACGTATATTCCAAGGAGATAGCCTCTCTGTAATACTGTTTATACTTTTTGTAAACGCCTTATTGTTCATGTTAACGAAGTTTCAAGGGTATCTTACTGTTTCACAAGGAAACAGAAATACGAAAATTACACATTGTTTCTTTGTGGATGACTTGAAACTATAATCCAGGAATATTAATGAGATGAAACAGAGCCTTGAACTGGTTACAACATCCTGAACGGATATAGGGTTGGTGTTTGGTCAGGATAAATGTTACTATATGGTTGTGAAACGAGGGAAATGTGTAAGCCAGACTAGCAGTATCTCCATCAATGACTTAAATGTTTCCCCTATATCTGATGGAGAATGTTACAAGTACCTAGGGGTGGATGAAAACATAGTTTGCGATGGCACCTATAACAAGCAAGACAAGTGACAATAAAGAATATTACAGTCGGCGAATAATGAAAATATGGACCTCAGAACTCTCTGCATTCAATAAAACAGTAGCCCAAAATGTGTTTGCAGTACTAGTACTCATACCAAGCTTCGGGTTACTTGATTGGACACTTCATGAGGTCCGAGCCATCGATGTGAAACTGAATAATTTGCACAATGAACAGGGCAAGAGACGATTGTGTTTGATTCTCAAATCAAAATTAACAGGAAAAAATAAGGTAACTGCCGTCAATATCTGAGCTGTATCAGTACTACCGTATAGAGCGGGCATACTTAAATGGAAAAAAAGAAGAGATAAACCAGACGGACCGAGAAACGCGGAGGAAAATGACAATATATGGAGCCTTACATCCTAAAAGTGACGTGCATGGGATATACCTACCACGGAAAGATGGAGGAAGAGGTGTGATAAGCTGCGAAGATGGCATACGAAGTGAAGAAAATAGTATTGGATGGTATATTCGGAACAGCTCAGAACAATTACTCATGAGAGATAAATTGCCTGGGATCGTAGAAACAGAGTTGTGCACCAACAAAGAAGATTTTAAAAAGTGAAAGTCGGAAAGAAGACTACAGGGTGGAAAGACAAGGTGATGCATGGACAGTTCCCAAGAAGAATGGGCAAAGTCTCCAATGCTGGAACGATCGACAAGCATGAAACATGAGCCTGGATGAGGAAGGGAGATTTGAAGGATGGAACAGAAGCTCTTATCTGTGCTGCCCAGGAGCAGGCATTAAGAACTCACTACGTAACATTCCATATTGACAAAACGATCGAATCATCACTGTTCAGAATGTGTGGGAAGGTTGTCGAAATCACAAGCCATATTGTGTGTGAATGTAGACCGCTGGCACAGCGGGAGTACAAGAGACGCCATGACAATGTTGGAACAGTAACAACCAAATTTTAAAAATAGCATGGCAAATTTGGACTTACTATCAAGACTGAGATGCTCAAGAAAACAGCACTAATTAGAACAGCCAGGATTTTGTAAAGAGTTATGTCAATAAAACTGGAATGAGAAAGATGACAAGACCCATGGTCATTAGTTATGACCCGCTCCTGATCAACGGATATCGACACACGATAAGTCTAAGAAATGTTAAAATAATAATAATAATAATCCTTTTTATACTAGGCACGAAGGTCTGGAATTTTGAGGGAGGGGGGTAGTCGATGTTATTGACCGCAGTTCGTAACTGGTACTCATTTTATCGACCCCAGAACGTAAAGTCGGAATAATTGCCGCTAAGCATTTCTCCCGGCGCGGTAGCGACTCTGCCAGCTCGCCGCCTTCATAATAATAATAATAATAATAATAATAATAATAATAATAACTCGTGGATTCTGGAAACACTTGACATGTGTGGAATAGCTGGGAACGTGCGTGCATTGATCAAGAAAGCATGCCTAGTTGGAAAACACGTCTTTCCTATAACAACCAGCGCATAGCCGTGGTAACTATCAAAAGATGTATCTTCCAGGGAGATTATTGTTCCCCTTTTTTGTTTGTTATAACCTTGGTCCCACTTTCTGTAGTTCCACGCACAGTAAACGCGCACCACGAGCTGAGGAAGAATGGACCTCGTCTCAACCAAGTTCTCTTCATAGACGATTTAAAACTGTTGACAAAAACTGAGCATCAAGTGGAGGGGCTGGTCGAGACTGTACAGATGTGGAGCAGGGATATAGCAATGGAGTTCGGGATATTAAAGTTCTCACTTTGCTCACTTTGAAACGAGAGAAAGGAGCAGAACATAGGGGCATAGAACTGCCAAACGGAGAGCGAATGGGAGACCCGGATGATGGTGGGTACATGTACCTTGAGATCCTGGAGATGGACAATATCTTACACAGCAAAAGGAAAGACAGGGTCACCACTATATATTTGAAGCGCCTCAAACTTCTCCTGAAGTCAAACTCTATGCAATGAACCTTGTGACTGCCATCAAAATATGGGCTGTTGCTGTAGCCTGCTATAGTGCACCCATTTTGAAATGGACACGAGCGGAGATTGACCAACTCGATCGCACAACCCGAAAGCCGATGAAAATGTATGGTGCTCTCCACCCTAAGGCGAACGTACAGAGGCTGTACATGAAGAGGTGTAAGGGTGGACGTGGCCTGAGTAGCATACGGGAGTGCATCGACAGTGTAAAACGAAGCATGGCAGAGTATATGGTAAACAGCGAACAAGACATGCTGCAGTATGCTGCTAACGCAGAAGGAGCTACCAACAATGCAGTTGAGAGTGCTAATGGATTCCGTTGATGGATAGCCAGCGAGAGAGACCAAACACTACTCCGCATGGAATTAGATGGTCAGTTCCACCGTGAAACTAAGAACTTAAAAGACCAGAAAGCATCATGAAGGTGGCTCAGCAAAGCTGACTTAAAAATGACTGAAAGCCTAATCGCGGCTGCCCAAGACCAGGCATTGAATACCAACTCAGTGAAAAGGGAACTTTTACCACACAAATACAACGAACATCTGCAGAATGTGTAGAAAAATGGTCGAAAGCGTGACTCACATTGTTAGTGCTTGAGAAAGTCTTGCACAGGAGTACAAGCGCAGACACGAGTAGGTAGCCCAAAACCTGTATGGCTACTATGTCTGAAGTATGGATATGAGGTAACGGGCGCTTGGTACCAACATACACTGCAAAATGTAATTGACGAAAACGGAAAGCAAATATCCTATGGGACTTTGACATCCAGACAGACATGGTGCTAGAGCACCGAAGACCAGATAGAGTAACATTTAGGAGGGAGGAAAAAGGTGCCTAATAATCGCCTTGACAGTGCCAGGAGATCAAAATATCATCATGAAAGAAAAAGAAAAAGTCAACAAATGTGGAGAACTGAACATTGAGATCGCCAGCTGAGAGAGTCAAGCATAAAGGTTGACCCTGTTGTCATCGGAGCATTGGGTTCAATACCACCAAACCTGAAGAAGCATCTGGACACGTTAAAAATACTCTACAATCTTGGTGCATTGCAAAAATCGGCGTTACTTGGAATTGCACGCATACTGCGTGAAGTATTGTTTGTCTGAGGGCCTTGTTGTTACTTGACAGACAGTACAAACCCCCCGGTACAAACAATATCATCTACATCAATATTGGGTACTGCGCAACATCTTCATAATAATATTAATAATAATATATCGGCATTATAAAATCAAATTTGCCGACAAGTTGTATATTCACCACCGTGAGGCAGTAACTGAGGGCGAAAATATAACGATTCTGTTGGACTTCTCAGTACATACATACCAAACATCCAATGCCAATAAACCGGACATTGTTGTGAAAGACCAAAACAATAAAGTTTGTCTATTGATCGACATGAGCATTCCCTGCGATCATGATATCTCGGCAAAAGAATTTGACAAGTTCAGAAAATATAAAAACTTGCTCATTGAAATTGAGAAAATGTGGCATCTCAAGGCTGTTACAAAACCAGTGATCGTAGGAGCACTAGGAATGATCAAGAAAGGAACTGAGGATTATTTGTGAATGATCCCTGGTTTATCATCTCTGCAAGAAGTGCAAAATATTGTCTCAACTGGTACGTCACACGTATTGAGAAGAACATTGTTGATGTGAAAACTATTACCACCCAAGAATTTTAATTTTATTTTGTGTTTCTTCGTTTTTTATCTCCACATAACTTCATTTCATCCCCAAAACGAAAACACTAGTGCATTTAGTTTAATGACCTACCAATATATACAATGATTTTCTTTTCTCTGGGAGTCGGGAAGACACTCGGCAAGAAATGGAGACAAAATTGAAAGAAGAAAAACTCATAATAATAATAATAATAATAATAATAATAGAAGAAAAACTCATAAACATAATAATAATAATAATAATAATAATAATAATAATAATGTTGTTTTTTTGTGTGTTGTTGGCAATAACCGGTTACACATATCCACATATCCATTATAGGTCAACAACAAAAAGTTGTCGGTAACACGCGCACAGAAATATCTTCATCGAGTGTAAAAATGCTCAATACATCGGTTACAGAAGTGCTTGGGTTAATGGATTTAGAATGTTTTTTTCTGAAACTTGGCACACTATGAGGTTATCGAAAATGTGTGGAGCATATATCACCAGTTTAATATTATAGTCTAATCAATTCGAATCAAGTTAGCTAAAATGAACTTCTTCATGTGTTGATATTTGATAAATATTTCAGTTCTTGAGTTTATATTTAATCAAAACTATATTTTCCATAAAAGATAGGCTACAAATATTGTAACCATTGAAATTCAATTTGTTCTAGTTCATAATATCACTAAAAAGAATTTAAATTCTATATTACCTTGTTTTGGTTTTTTTAAGGTCGATTCTATTTGACTTTTCCTCAAATAGTGAAGATTAAATATGATTAAATATGATTATTTTAAGTTTCTCTGTCTTTTGAAATTGTCTTGTCATGTTTTGAAACAATATCGCATTGTTTATTATTATTATTATTATTATTATTACTATTATTATTGTTGGTGGTGGTGTTGTTGTTGTTGTTATTAGTTGTTGTTGCTGTTCTAAATCTTGTCCAGGATTTTAATTATCAGCAAGCTGACCGTTTTATTGTGGACTTTATTTATGAGCAGGAACGATATATTTCATGGGAAGGAGACCAAATATGAGAATTACGATTTTGTTAAAAGGATTTTTGTGATATTTGTGATCTTGAAGTATTTTGAAAGATTAAAATATTCTCTGATTGTTAGTTGTTTTTTTTAAGATATGGGTGTACCCATTAGAACATGTTTGTTTTGTTTGTTTTTTGTGGTTCTGATAGTTTTCGGTTTCCTGGTATTTGACCATAGCATTTGGGAGTGCCATTTGGTATCATCCGCAAAGCTCCGATAATCACAGTTTTAATTCTTGTTCACAGATGCTACATTTTTGAAATCTTCATTTCAATGTCCTTGTATTTACTTTTAACTTTTCAAGCGTTTTCTCAGAGGTCTTGCATTTGTCTAGGATTGATATTTCTACGAGCAAAGAAGTTTTGTCATTGTGATTGATTTTTCACCACCATATTTGGTCTATATTGGCCTGAGTAATTCAAACAGTTTAAATACTAAAGACCCAAATAACAGTAATGTTTTATGTTCTCACTAGCTCTCATATGAGAGTTTGAAATGACAGCATATGAACTAGTGCAAATAATGTTCAAGTCTATCATGGCGATTAGTATACTCAGCTGAGCCTAACATACAGCAGATACATATGAAGCGGGCGCTTTCTCTCTAGTTTTACCAGAAAAGCAGCAGATTTGTAAGAATGTTGTCGGGGTAATTTCTCGTGGGAAAACACTGATCGTGGGAAAACACTGCTATAATGAAGCTCTCTGTTTCTAATTTAATCCCAGATACAGCCAACCACTGATGGGTCATATTTGTTTCAATATCATGTTCACTGTCTATAGTGGTATATTTACCACGTAATGCCTTTTACATCTATTATGCATTTCCGAGATTCCATTTGAATTTGATTTAGCTTGAGCTTTTATTTGATTTGCTTTCATAGTGGGTTCTTCTGTTTCATCTAGATGCACATCAGTCTCAGTGATCTTTAATTCCTTTACATATTTGCTTTTGATTATTGAGCGTAGTTTCTTGGTAACTGCAGATAAGTTCCAGCTCCCGATCATTAGTGTTCTTTAGACAGGTATCTAACCTTTGGTTACTGTCTTAAGCGAAAGTTGCTGCTTTATCGGCTTCATATTAGCCAGCTTTTTGCGGGAAGCTTAGTATAAATCTGCCTTTGAGTGTTTGGGAAACTTGCTTATTTTTATGTCCGGTTTATCGATCTGATTGATGGACTACTTTATGATATTTTAGTTGCAAATAGTAATTGGTGTAGCCAGGGTATTGATGGCGTTGATACTGCTTCTCATATTTAGGTTAGCTTCAACTGTACGATATCATTCTTTCCGTATCTTCTCGCGCATCTGTAGATGCTGGATGCTTTCCGCATCACACACGTAATTGTTCGAAGTTCTTTTTTCGGGATCTAATGCCTTGATTAATGTAGTCTTGCCTACCTGTATGTTGTAATTTTCAAGAGATTCCCTTAAAGAATGTGAATTTAACGCATTTGTCAGGGCAAAACTCCATTTCAGTATCATCACTAAATTGTTTTACTATGGTTAAACGCTGTCCTATTTATTGATAGATTTCATGAAAAGCTTTAGATCATCTACTATTGTTTTGGGGGTTATTGGTTCCAACACTTTTGGAGAGCAATTACTCTATTTACCAACCAAGGAGGAATTTTCCCGAGGACATACATACTATTATAGTTCAGATGGGTCAATTTATCATGAGACACAGCGAGAGCCTTCAGCCAGGTATGAGGGGTTCTATCTTTTCCATGAAATTTCTTTTTGCTATATTTTGTCGGTGCGGTCGTAAGATCTTCAGCAGATATATCTTTCCATTTGCTCTTTAATATATGTTCAGTGTCTTAGACTTATTGTCGAATCCAGAGTGCTTCACAGTTAAGTTCTTTAGAAATAGACCAAACTGATTTCCAAAACATTTCTACTTCCTCTACGGTGTTTGTCATTTTAACAGTTCCATTAGCTTTTGCAATTTTTATATTGACATTTTAGCATTATTTCGGAAGATACTGTTTATCCCCGAAGAAATTTTATCCATTGTCTGTCCTCCTTATACGTTCTACTTTGACTGGAACATTTCCTTGACTTTTTCAATTGCTTCATCGATTTCCTTTATTCTTTTTATGCCATATATTCTTTTCAGCTTCTTAACTTTTAGTACCTTAATATGTTCTTTGCTCTTGAAGTCCTTAAGTATTTCAATATCAGCTCTAAGTACATTATTTTATTTCTAATTCTCTCTTGCTATGCCGGTTTCCTGTTTATATGTTGAATCTTTTTTTTTACTTGAATACCACATAGTGCTGTGGTTATTAAACCTGCAGCGTAGAGTACTTTATTCAGTGAGATAAGATCTACTTCATTTTCATTCAAGATGGATTATATAACTGCATTTACCTTACCTATTACTCTGCCATTTTGTTTTGAGTTGAGAATCATGGGAAGATCACTGCGATCTCTGTTCTGTATGTCTGACATTCAATCTCTCTGATAGACGTTTTCTTTCGTGATTGTAAATTTCAGTATCTGCACTATAATATATCGCATTCAGTTCACAGTCAGGAGCTAATACCTTGATTTGGGTATTTCTCGCACCGGGTTCCACTTTTACAGTAAAAGCATATTTTTGCATCCTTATTTGCATTCTCAATTCTATGACTACTACCCTGAAGCTTGAACATATATTTGAATCTATCGGATATACATGTCAGTTAATGTTGCAAACATTGGCTAATTTAGTGTCATCTACGTTTAGTCTATTGGTAGAGGTTTTCTTTCTCCAAATTACGTACGTTTGTTCTGTATTAGATATACCCAATGGAAAGTACATAGCAGTATAGAACGACATGATTTTCTTCCCAAGTCTATTTTTATTTTGTTTAGTTTTATCAGATGATGGTGGTGTACATGAAAGGTTGGTACTTGGAGTTATCCTTTAAAGGGAGCCTTAACGCCTATGTTTTCGAAAGTGATCACGCAATTAGCAAGCTTTTCCACCTCAAATTGGTCTGACTCTGGAGAACGTATTCCATTTTATCCAGGCGACGACCGATCTGGTATGCATTTTTTTACTAAGATTTTCCACTCTCCGGGTGGGAGGTACTTTCATATTGGTCCCAACACGTGAGCTTCCTGGGAGGCAGGAAATAATGTTTTTCCTTTCATCCCAAATTACTTACTATCATTATTTTTATTATTAAGTAATAATATTTCATAGCATTGTTTAGATTTATAGCACCGTTACGTACTAGCAGTAGAGTACATGACGCAAACTCTGTTGCATAAAGTGTATTTCTCTTTGATTTTTGTTAAGCTATTTATAAGTAGGTATCTGTTTATTTATGTAGATGTGAGTAGATGCTAATAATTGTAGGTTTTCTTAGCAAGATTTCTGTACGGTACCGTTATTGAATTTTCATAGTTACCAGTTCCTAGCAATTATGTTTAGGGCAGTCATAGGCAATGAGAGAGGAGGGCACTGAGAGAGGGAGAAACAGACATGTAGACATACTGACAATGGAGTAATAAATATCATTGATCTATATAGATTCAGTAGAAGTTCACAGGAAAAGAAGAGGATAACAGAATAGGAGAGAGGATTGAAATTTAAAACATCTTGCTGTTGTTGTTGATGATTGTTAATGAGCTATTTTTGGTCGACCTTGTTCGCAAGGTCAACATAGGGTCACAATACGTAACAGAAGCAGCAGGAGCTATTGGTGCTTACTACTTTCAACATATAGAAGTGGTAAGGCGGGGAGCTGGCACACCAGGCAAAATTCTTAGCGGCATTTTCGTCCGTCTTTACGTTCAGAATTTAAATTCCGCTGGTGTCGACTTCGCTTCTCTTCTTTCGGGGTCGATAAAATGAATACCAGTTGAGCACTGGAGACGATGTGATCCACTTATCCCTGCCTCCGAAATTGCTGGCCTTGTGAAAAAAATTGAAACCAATACAAATAACTGATGGCGGATTTAGTAGTAGAATCGAGCCGTGAAGAAACGCTAGCGAACTTGTTTCATTTGCTGTTTTTATTCGTCTTCACAGACAAATAAAATAAATATATGCATCAATGCTGCTGGATTTACAGCATTTAAAATGTAAGTTTTACAGTGGTGTAAATGCTGTCCGAGATATTTAGAAGTTTTACTGCAAACCATGAGAATGAAGGAGTAACTTCATTTCAATAATATTTGTATTTGTA
>JAOPUL010411186.1:0-11573 GCA_027564515.1 Octopus rubescens | reverse complement strand
GAACTGGGGTCGATGTAATCGACTACTCCCCTCCCCCAAAATTTCGGGCCTTCGTGCCCAGTATAGAAATCAATATGATTTACAAATCTATGCAAAGGCAATATGACTTAAAACTCTATGGCAAGGATGATATGACTTAAAACACAATGGCAAAAACGTTATTAATTAAAATTCTAAGGCGAAAACGATATGACTTAAAACGCCATGGAAAAGATGATATGACTGACATCTCGAACGGCAAAGTCATTATGACTTCAAACTCTATGGCTAAGACGTAATGACTTAAAACTCAATAGCAAAGTAGAAATTACTTAAAACTCTATGGAAAAGACGATATGACTTAAAACTGAAGGGCAAGGGCGATCTGATTTGTAACTGTATGGCAAAGATGATATGACTTAAAACTCTATAGCAAAACGGATGTGGATCAAAACTCTTTAGAAAGACGATATGACTTAAAACTCAATGGCAAAGATGATATGATTTACAAATCTATGGCAATGACAATATGACTTAAAACTCTGTGGCAAGAATGATATGAAATAAAACTCTACGTAAAGACGATATGATTTAAAATTCTATTGCTAAGAAAATATTCCTTAAAATACTATGGGTAAAACGATATGATTTAAAACCCCATGGAAAGGATGATATGACTGACATCTCGAACGGCAAAGACGTTAAGGCTTCAAACTCTATGGCAAAGACAATATGACTTAAAACTCTATGGAAAGACGATGTGACTTAAAAATACATAACAAAGACGATACGACTCCAAACGCTATGGCAAAGATGATATGATTTAGAACTCGATGGCAACGACGATATGACTAAAAACTCTATGGCAAAGATGATATCACTTAAAATTATATGGCAAAGATGATATGATTTAAATTTCTATTGCATAGACGATATGATTTAAAGTTCTATAGCAAAGACCATATAGCTTAAAATTCTATGGAAAAAGCGATATGACTTAAAGCTCTAGGCAAAGACGATATGGGTTAAGACTCTATGGTAAAGATGATATGATTTAAAATTCTATGGCAGAGAAAACATTGTTTAACATACTATGCAAAAACGATATGACTTAAAACCCCATGGCAAAGATGATATGACTGACATCTCGAACGGCAAAGACGATATGACTTCAAACTCTATGGCAAAGATTATATGACTTAAACTCTATGGCAAATACGATATGGGTTAAACGTCTTTGGTTAAGACGATATGACTTAAAACTCTAGGCAAAGACGATACGAATAAAAATTCTATGGCAAGGACGATATGATTTACAACCCTATGGAAACGACGATCTGACTTAAAACATTATGGCAAAGACTATATATTATTATACTCTATGGCATAACGCTATAACTTAACAATCTATAGCGAAAAGGATATGACCTAAAACTCTTTAGGAAAGATGATATTGCTTAAACCTCTATGGAAAAAACTGTATGTAATATACGATATGACTTAAAAGTAAATGGAAAAGACGATATGACTTAAAAGTCAATGGAAAAGACGATATGACTTAAAACTGTAGGGCAAAGACGATATGATTGACAAATGTATGGCAAAGAAGATAAGACCTAAAACTTTAAGATATGACTTAAAACTCTATTGCAAGATATGACAAAGAAGATGTGACTTAAAAATCTATGGCAAGACGATATGACTTCAAACTCTATGGTAAAGACGATATTATTTAAAAGAAGATATGGCTTAACATACTAAGGCGAAAACGATATGACTTAAATCCCAATGGCAAAGATGATATGGCTGACATCTCAAACTGCACAGGCGATATGACAAAGAAGGTATGACTTAAAACTCTATGGCAAGATATGACAAAGAAAGTCTAAAATGCTTTAGGAAAGACGATATGGCTTACAACTATAGGGAAAAGAGGATATAGCTTAAATCTCTGTGGAAAAGACGATATAGCCTAAACATTTAAGACGATGTCGTTAGGATTTACAACTCTATGGAAAAGACAATATGACTTAAAACACAATGGCAAAAACGATATATTCTTAAACTCTATGGCAAGATGATATGACTTAAAACTCTATAGCAAAAAAGATATGACTTAAGACTCTTTAGGAGAGACGATATGGCTTACAACTATATGGAAAAGATGATATAGCTTAAAACTCTTTGGAAAAGACGATATGGCTTAAAACTGTATGGAATATATGATATGGCTTAAAGCTCTATGAAACATATCTCTATGGAAAAGTGGATATGACTTAAAACTCTAGGGCAAACGCGATATGACTTAAACTTCTATGGCAAAGACGATATGACTTAAATCTAAATGTTAAAGACGATATAGTTAAATTTCTATGGAAAAAAAGATATGACTGAAAAGTCTAGGCAAATACAATATGACGCAAAACTCTAGGCAAATACGATATGACTTAAAACTCTATGGCACAGACGATATGCCTCAAAACTCTATTACAAAGATGATATGGCTTAAATCTCTATGGAAATGACGATATATCATAAATCTCTTTGGAAAATACGATATGGGATAGAATTTTATGGATAAGACGATATGATTTAAAACTCTAGGCAATGATGTTATGAATTAAACTGTATGGCAAAGACGATATGATTTACTACACCATGGAAGAGACGATATGACTTAAAACACTATTGCAACGATGATATATTACTAAACTCTATGGCAAAGACAATATGACTATAAAGCAAAAAGGATATCGCTTAAATCTCTTTAGGAAAGGCGATATCGCTTACAACTATATAGAAAAGATGATATAGCTTAAAACTATTTGGAAAAGTCGATATGGGTTAAAACTGGATGGAATATACGATATGACTTAAAAGTGAATGGCAAAGACGATACGACTTGAAACTGTATGGAATATATGATATGACTTAAAAGTCTATGGAAAAGACCACATGACTTAAAACTTAAGGGTAATGACGATATGATTTACAACTCTATGGCAAAGACGATATGACTCATAACTTAATGGCAAAGACAATGCATCCATGCGAAAGACTAAATGACTTAAAACACTATGTCAAAGACAATGTGACTTAAAACTGTTTGGCAAAGACTATATGAATTAAAACTCTCGGCAAAAACGATATGATTTTAAATTCTATGGCAAAGACGATATGACTTAAAATTCTTATAGCAAAGACGATATGATTTAAAATTCTATGGCAAAGATCATATAGCTTAAAGTTCTATGGAAAAGACGGTTTGACTTAAACCTCTATGGCAAAGACGATATGACTTAAAACACAATGGCAAAGACGATATGGCTTAAAACTCGATGGATAAGACGATATAGCTTAAAACACTTTGGATAAGACGATATGGCTTAAAACTATGTAATATACGATATGACTTAAAATTGTATGGAAAAGACGATATGACTTAAAACTGAAAGGCTAAGACGATATGATTTACAAATCTAGGGTAAAAATGATGTGACTTATAACTGAATGGTAAAGACGATACGACTTAAACTCCTATGACGAAATGACTTAAAACACTATGGCATAGATGGTTTGACTTCAAACTCTATGGCAAAGACAATATAACTCAAAACTTAATGGCAAAGACGATCAGACTTAAACTTCCATGTCAAAGACGAAATGACTTAAGACACGATGTCAAAGACGATGTGTCTTAAAACGCTTTGGCAAGAACTATATGACTTAACATTCTATGGCAAAGACTATACGACTTCAAACTCTATGTTAAAGATGATATGACTTAAAACTCTATAGCAAAGCCGATATGATTTAAAAGTCTATGGAAAAGACGATATGAATTAAAACTCTAAGCAAAAACAATATGAATTTAAAATCTATGGCAAGGATTATATGAGTTAAAGCTCAATGGCAAAGTCGTTATGTCTTAATATTTTATGGCAAAGACGATATGACTTAAAATTCTACGGCAAAGACGATATAGCTTAAAATTCTATGGCAAGGACGATATGACTTAAAACTCTAGGTAACGACGATATGACTTAAAACTATATGGCAAAGACGATATAACCTAAAAATCTAGGCAAAGAAGATATGACTCCAAACTCTATGTCAAGAAAGATATGACTTAAAACTGTTTGCCAAAGATGATATGATTTAAAAGTCTACGGCATAGACGAAATGGCTTAAAACTCTTTGGAAAAGACGATATGGCTCGAAACCCTATAGAATATACGATATGACTTAAAACTCTATGGAAAGGAGGATATAACTAAAAACTCTACGGTAAAGACGATATCTATTACAAATCTATGACAAAGACGATATGTGTTAAAACTCTATGGCAAGGATGATATGAGTTAAAACTCAATGGCAAAAACGTTATTAATTAAAATTCGAAGGCGAAAACGATATGACTTAAAATTCTCTGGCAAAGACGATATAGTTTA
This sequence comes from Octopus rubescens, assembly GCA_027564515.1. Taxonomy (NCBI): domain Eukaryota; kingdom Metazoa; phylum Mollusca; class Cephalopoda; order Octopoda; family Octopodidae; genus Octopus; species Octopus rubescens. Next base: position 7,143 of record JAOPUL010411186.1, on the reverse strand, counting down.
AATTCTATGGAAAGACGATATGACATAAAACTCAATGACAAAAACGATATGACTTAAAACACTATGGCAAAGACTATATGACTTAAAATTCTATACCAAAAAAGATATGGCTTAATACTCTTTAGGAAAATGATATTGCTTACAATTATAGGGAAAAGAGGATATATCTTAAAACACTTTGGAAAGGATGATGTATGGAATATACGATATGAATTAAAACTGAATGGCAAAGACGATAGGGCTTAAACCTCTATGGAAACTACGATATGACTTAAAAATCTAGGCAAAAAACAATATGATTTCAAACTCTATGGCAAGGAAGATATGACTTAAAACTCTATGGCAAAGACAATATGACTTAAAATTCTCTGGCAAAGACGTTATGATCTAAACGCAATTGCAAAGACGATATGACTTAAATCTCTATGGCAAATACGATATGGCTTAAAAGTCTCTGTAAATTATGATATGACTTAAAACTCTATACAAAGTCGTTATGTCTTCAAACTCTATGTCAAACACGACATGACGTAAAATACTGTGGCAAAGACGTTGTGACTTAAAATTCTATAGAAAAGACGATATTACTTAAACTATATGGCAAAGAATATATGACTTAAATCTAAATGTGAAAAACGATATGAGTTAAATCTTTATGGAAAATAAAACCCTTTGGAAAAGACGATATGACCTAAAACTCTAGGGCAAAGACAACAAGATTTACACCTGTATGGCAAAGACGATATGACTTAAAACTCTTTGGCAAAGACTATAAGACTTAAAACACCATGGCAAAAACGATACTAACTTAAAACTCTTTGGCAAAGGCGATATGAGTTTAAATTCTATGGATAAGACGATATCGTTTACAAATCTATATCAAAGAGGATATGACTTAAAATTCTATGACAAAGATGAAATGATTTAAAACACTTAGGCAAAGACGAGATGAATTAAAACTCTATAGGACATGGTTTAAATCTCTATAGCAATGTCGATATGGCTTAAAACTATATGGAAAAGAGTATATAGCATAACACTCTTGGAAAAAGAAGATATAGCTTTCAAATATATGTAACATACGATATGACTTAGAACTCCATGGTAAAATCGATATGACTTAAAACTGAATGGCAAAAACGATACGACTTAAAATTCTATGGCAAAGATGAAATGATTTAAAACTTTAAGGCAAGAATAATATTTCTGAAAACTCTATGGCAAAGATGATATGACTTAAAAATCTATGGCAAAGACAATAAGGTTTAAAACTCTATGGCAAATACGATATGACTTTAAAATATGGAAAAGACGATATGACTTAAAACACCATGGCAAAACGATATGACTTATATAGGCAAAGACGATATGGCTGAAAATTCAATAGAAATGTCGATATGACCTAAAAGCCTATGCAAAGACGATATGACTTAAAAGTATATGGCAAAGACGATATAGATGAAATATGTATGGAAATACTGTATGAATATAAACTCAATGGCAAAGATGATATGATACACGTCTCGAAGGGAAAAGACGATATGACTGACAACTCTAGGCAAATACGATATGACTTACAACTGTATAGGAAAGTATATATGATTAAAAACTCTGTGGTAAACACGATATGACTTAAAACTAAATGTCAAAGACGTTATGGCTTAAAACTGAGTGGAATATACGATATGACTTAAAGCTCCATGTCAAAGACAATATGAATTAAAACTGTTTGGCATAGACAATATGACTTAAAACTCAATGGCAAAGACGATATGAATTAAACAAGGATAAGACCACATGACATAAAACTCTAGGCAAATTCGACATGAATTAAAACTCTATGGCAAAGACGATATGAATAACAACTCTATGGCAAAGACCATATGACTGAAAACTCAATGGCAAAGACGACATGACATAATACTCTCAGCAAAAACGATATGACTTCAAACTCTATGGCAAATAGACATGACTTAAAATTCTATAACAAGTACGATATGACATAACATTCTATGGCAAAGACGATATTACTTAAAATTATATAGCGAAGACGATAGAGTTTAAAATTCTAATGAAAAGGCGATATAGCTTCAAACACTTTGGAAAAGACGATATGGCTTAACATTCTTGGCAAAGACGATTTGACTTCAAACTCTATGGTATGGACGAAAAGACTTAAAACTCTATAGCAAAGACGATATGACTTAAATGTCTATGGCAACGACGATCTGACTAAAAGGTCTATTGCAAAGACGATATGACTTAAAATACTATGTCAAAGACGATATGACTTAAACCCACATGGCAAAGATTATATGACCGAAGTCACGAACGGCAAAAACTTCAGACAATATGATCTAAAACTCAATGACAAATACGATATGACTTACAAAACCATGAGAAGGGTGATATGTGTAAAAATTCTTTGGATGAGACGATATGACTTAAAACTCTAGGCAAAGACGATATGAATTAAAACTCTATAGCAACGACGATAGGGCTTAAACCTCTAAGGAAACTACGATATGACTTAAAAATCTAGGCAAAAGCGATATGACTTCAAACTCTATGGCAAGGAAGATATGGCTTAAAACTCTATGGCAAAGACAATATGACTTAACATTCTCTGGCAAAGACGTTATGATCTAAACGCAATTGTAAAGATATGACTTAAATCTCTATGGCAAATACGATATGGCTTAAAAGTCTCTGTAAATTATGATATGATTTAAAACTCTATACAAAGTCGTTATGTCTTCAAACTCTATGTCAAACACGACATGACTTAAAATACTATGGCATAGACGTTGTGACTTAAAATTCTATAGAAAAGACGAAACTATATGGCAAATAATATATGATTTAAATCTAAATGTGAAAAACGATATGAGTTAAATCTTTATGGAAAATATGATATGACTTAAAACCCTTTGGAAAAGACGATATGACCTAAAACTCTAGGACAAAGACGACAAGATTTACACCTGTATGGCAAAGACGATATGACTTAAAACTCTTTGGCAAAGACTATTAAAACGATACTAACTTCAAACTCTATGGCAATGACGATATGACTTAAAACTCTTTGGCAAAGACGATATGATTTAAAACTCTAAGCAAAAACGATATGACTTCAAACTCTATGGCAAGGACGATATGTCTTAAAACTCTATGGCAAAGACAATATAGCTTAAATGTCTATAGAAAAGATGATATGACTAAAAACTCTATTGCAAAACGATATGACTTAAAACTCTAGGCAGAGACATGACACTATGGCAAACACGATACAATTTTAAATTCTATGGCAAAGAGTATATGGCTTAAAACTATTTATGGCAATGACGATAGGATGTACAACTCTATTGAAAAGACAATATGACTTAAAACACAATGGCAAAGACGATATATTCTTAAACTCTATAGCAAAAAGGATATGGCTTAAAACTCTTTAGGAAAAACGATATCACTTACAATTATAGGGTAAAAATGATATAGCTTAAAACACTTTGGAAAATACGATATGGGTTAGGACTGGATATAATATACGATATGAATTAAAAGTGACTGGCAAAGACGATACGACTTAAACCTCTATTGAAAATACGATATGACTTAGAAAAACTAGGCAAAGTTGTTATGTCTTCAAACTCTATGTTAAAGATGATATCACTTAGAACTCTAAGTCAAACACGATATGACTTAAAATTCTATGGGTAAGACGTTGTGACTTAAAATTCTATGGAAAAGACGATATGACTTAAAACTCTTTGACAAAGACGATATGACTTAAAATTCTAGGCAAAGACGATATGACTTCAAACTCTATGGCATGGACGAAAAGACTTCAAACTCTATGGCAAAGACGATATGACTTAAACTTCAATGGAAACGACGATATGACTTAAAACTCTTGGGCAAAGATGGTATGATTTAAAACTCTTTGGCAAAAACGATATGATTTAAAATTCTATGGCAAAGATAATATGGCTTAAAACGCTATGGAAAAGACGATACAGTAGAATACGCCTTGGAAAAGACGTTATAGCTTAACATTTAGGGCAATGACGATAGAATTTACAACTCTATGGAAAAGACAATATGACTTAAAACACAATGGCAAAGACGATATATACTTAATCTCTATGGCAAAGACGATACGACTTAAAATTATATGGCAAAGAGAGATATGGTTTAAAACTCTTTAGGAAAAGATGATATAGTTGAAAACTCTTTGGAAAAGACATTATAACCTAAACATTTAGGACGATGTCGTTAGGATTTACAACTCTATGGAAAAGACGATATAACTTAAAACACAATGGCAAAGACGATATATTCTTAATCTCTATGGCAAAGACGATATGACTTAAAATTCTATAGCAAAAAGGATATGGTTTAAAACTCTTTGGCAAAGACAATATGACTTAAACCTCAATGGCAAAGACGATACGACTTAAAATTGTATGGCAAAGAGAGATATAGCTTAAAACACCATGGAAAAGACGATATAGTTGAAAACTCTTTGGAAAAGATGTTATAACCTAAACATTTAGGACGATGTCGTTAGGATTTACAAATCTATGGAAAAGACAATATGACTTAAAATTCTATAGCAAAAAGGATATGGCTTAAAACTCTTTAGGAAAGACGATATTGCTTACAACTATAGGGAAAATATGCTATAGCTTAAAACTCTTTGGAAAAGACGATATGGGTTAAAACTGGATGGAATATACGATATGACTTAAAACTGAATGGCAAAGACGATATGACTTAAAAAACCATGCGAAGGGCGATATGGGTAAAAGGTCTATGGATGAGACGATTTGACTTAAAACTATAGTCAAAGACGATATGAATTAAAACTCTATGGCATCGACGATATGATTTAAAACTCTATGGAAAAGATGATATGACTTAAAACTCTAAGCAAAAACGATATGACTTCAAACTCTTTGCCAAAGACGTTATGACTTAAAACACTATGGAAAAGACGATACAGTAGAATACGCCTTGGTAAAAAATGTTATAGCTTAAACATTTAGGGCAATGACGATAAGATTTACAACTCTATTGAGAAGACAATATGACTTAAAGCACAATGGCATAGATATTCTTAAACTCTATGGCAAAGAGGATATGAATTGAAACCCTATGGCAAAGACAATATGACTAAAATTCTAGGCAAAGACGATATGACTTAAACTTCTATGACGGACACGATATAGCTTAAATTCTATGGAAAGAACGATATGACTTAAAACTCCATGACAAAGACGATATGACTTAAAATTCTATAGCAAAAACGATAGGACTTAAAATGCTATGGTAAAGACGATATAGCTTAAATTCCTATGGAAAAGATGATATGGTTTAAAACTCTATGGAAATGACGATATGATTTTAATTCTATGGTAAAGGTGATATGGCTTAAAATAGTATGGCAAAAACGATATGATTTAAAACCCCATGGTAAAGATGATATGACTGACGTTTCGAACGGCGAAGATGATATCACTTAAAATTCCATGGCAAAACCTCAAAGGCAAAGAAGATATGACTTAGAACTCTATGAAAAGACGATATGACTTAAAAAACAATGCGAAAGTCGATATGACTTAAACCTCTTTGGCAAATACAATATGGGATAAAATTCTATTGATAAGACGATTTCTATGGATAAAACTCTACAATGATGACATGAATTAAAATTCTATGGCAAAATCGATATGATTTACAACTCTATGGAAAGGACGATATGACTTAAAACACTATGGCAAAGACTGTTAACACTATACCAAAAATGATATGGGTTAAAACTCTTTAGGAAAGACGATGTGGATTACAACTATATGGAAAATGGGATGGCAAAATTCTATGGCAAAAACCATATGACTTAAAATTCTATGGATAAGACGATATGGCTTAATACTGTATGGCAAAGACGATATGCGTAAAAGTCTATGGCAAAGACGATATGACTTAAAACTCTAGGCAAAGACGATATGACTTCAAACTCTATGGCATAGACGAGAAGATTTAAACTCTATGGAAAAACCTTATGACTTAAAATTCTATGGCAAAAACGATATGACTTAAAATTCTAAGGAAAAGACGATATAGCTTAAAACGATCTGGAAAAGACGATATGGCTTAAAACTGTATAGAGTATACGATATATTTCTATGGAAAAGACGATGTGACTGAAAACTCTAGGGCAAAAATGATATGATTTACAACTCAATGTCAAAGATGATATGACTTACAATTCTATTGAAAAGGCAATATGGCTTAAATTTTTATGGAAAGGACGATATGTCTTAAAACTCTAGGCTAAGACGATATGACCTAAACCTCTATGGCAACGACGATCTGAATAAAAAATCTTAAAATACTATGGCAAAGAGGATATGACTTTATGGCAAAGATGATATGACTGACGTTACGAACGTCAAAGACAATGTGACTTCAAAATGTATGTTAGAGACGATATGACCTAAATCGCAATGGCAAAGACGATATGACTTAAAAAACCATGCCAAAGGCTATATGACATAAGCTTCTTTGGAAAAGACGATATGGGTAAAAATTCTATGTATAAGACGATATGACTTAAAACTCTAAGCAAAGATGATATGACTTAAAACTCTATGGCAATGACAAGATGGCTTAAAGTTGTATGGCAACGGCGTTTCAATTAAAATTCAATTGCGAAGACGATGTGACTTACAACGCTAAGTCAACGACGATATGACTTAAAACTCAATGTTAAAGAAGATATGATTTAAACACGATATGACTTATAACTCTAGTCAAAGACGATATACCTTTAAACTCTATGGCAAAGACGATATGACTTAAAACTCTAGCCAAAGATGATATGACTTAAACGTCTCTGGCAAAAACGATGCTACTTAATAATCTGTGACAAAGACGATAAGACGTATGGGAAAGACGATATGACTTACAACTCTATGGCAAAGGCAATATTATTTAAAATTCTACGGCAAAGAATATATGGCTTAAAATACTATGCCAAAATCGATATGGCTTAAAATCGATATGGCTTAAAATCTTATATAAGATTGTAAGATTGTAAATAAAACGTGAAAATCAGACAAAGTTGGAATTCCTTTTATA
>JAOPUL010410667.1:0-11575 GCA_027564515.1 Octopus rubescens | reverse complement strand
TATGTATGTATGTATGTATGTATGTATGTATGTATGTATGTATGTATGCATGTATGTATGTATGTGTGTATGTGTGTGTGTATATGTGTATGTATGTAATGTATGTATGTATGTATGTATGTATGTATGTATGTGTGTGTGTGTGTGTGTGTGTGTGTCCTTGTGTCTTTATTTGTCCACCACCACCGCTTGACAACCGGTGTTGGTTAGTATACGTCCGCGTAATATAGCGGTTCGGTAAAAGAATCGATAGAATAAATACCAGGCTTGAAAAAAATAAGCACTGGGTTTGATTCATTCGACTAAAAATTCAAGGCGATGCCCCAACATGGCGGCTGTCTGTTGACTGAAACCAGTAAAGATAAAAGATAAAAGATATGTTCTTGATAAGCTTTCTTATACGATTTACTCTATGAATCCGCCTTCAGCTTTGGTGATTGCTTCAGTGTAGGATCGAAATCCTTGAAATGCCGGCACTAAATAGTTCTTATTCATTTGGGACATTACCTGGACGATATTGGCCTTCGGTGAAGCTACGGTACTGTGAAGATGTATTTAAAACTTTAGAATGTGTTTTTTTTTTTTTTTGTTTTTTTTGACATAGTTGAAACATTCCCGGCTATCGATTCAATCCGAATTTTATGTAAACGTGATCCTGCACCCTTTATAAAGTGGGTTATTGTCTACATCGCATTGTTCTGCACATAGGACACCAATGATTGCATGTCTTGTCATTCCTTATGTTACCTGCGATGGGAGATCTGAAAGAAAGAGAAAAATAAAAACTTTTGCTTGGTTTGAAGAGAGTAATATACTGGTAATTAAGGGTTGTTAAAAATACTTCGTAGCCTGCAGTATCATCAGTTCTATCATATATAAGAGAGAGATGTTTTACTTTTTCCGTGTGATTCGTACCATCAGGACCACGGCTACACTGGAGTAACGAGAAACACTCGATTATACCAAGTCTATTAATCATAATTTAAATGAGACGGTAGAAGTTAAGGATTGTATTCAAAATGTCATCTGTAATTGGTTCAACTGAAATGAAGCGCAAGGAATTCTGTACAGACATTGATGGATGACTATATAAGGATAAACAAAGGCACGTTTCAAATATTAGCAACGCAAACATCTGTAAATATTATTAATTGTTGAATTGAAACCATTGTTAAGTCCGTTTCTAACCTACAGACCTATTAAGCCGGAGATAATCTTGATTTCCGTTGCATTTAAGCGACTGACAGTAGATGTTTCATTGCTAAAAGGTACGCCAGTTGAATAAGAATTAACATAATTCTGCGTTTCAGTAACCCTTATAAATGAACTGACAAGATAGAATTCAGCAAGCAAAATATCTGTTCTATTCTCGTTGAGTCCATTGATCCGGAGGTAGGTTTGACCTTATGAAATACAATCACGTCGAAATGTCAATGAATCGAGTGTCTTCATCGGAAACGAAATACAACATCGATTAGCATATTCACGCTCGAATCTGCCAAAATGTATTAAACATGAATATGTATGCTATGTTGCACGCACATATAGTTTAAAGTTCCATTATAGGTAGGATCAATAAAAAAAATACTCCATCCAATGAAAAATAAATATCATTTAATATACACAATTACAAAAGAGCAACTAATAGTTTCATGCGTTAAGATACATTAAAGAGGCAGAGATATATATAACATGCCATGTATCTTCAAGTAATCCTTTAGGCTCTGTCCATAACGTTAGATGTATTTAAGAATCATGACGCTGCTCTGTGACAAACCATGAGAAACAAAACACAGAAGAAGAAAACGTGAAGAAGGTTGATCCAATAAGTGGAGCGAGAAGAAAGAAAACCAAGATCTGCGTCTGACTCTAGAAACCATAATTAATGTAGGTGGTACAGAACAATATAACAGAAAGGAGGCCAAAGTATGTGAGATAAGCTAGTCAATCCGAAGTGGATGGTATCCTCCAGTTCAACAAAAGAAACCTGTCCTTGTGCATGCATTTGCTAAAAATCTCGGATACGGAGTTAAGTAGTATGGTAAAATTCTTAGCTCTAAAAATAATGTGCGGCTTTTCAGCTACGCACAACTTGCATTTCTTTTATCCATTGATATATGGCATATATTTCTCCACGATACTCCACTTGATTGTATGTGGTGGGCATTTGCTCTTCAGATCCCATACATGGCTAACCAACTTAGTGGCCTTATTTTCATCAATGTGTCGGAAAGAAGATCGGTGATTTGCATAACGGCTTTTAAAATTGCCTTCGCATAAACTGATGTAATTTTTCTTCTCAATTATGTTGTTTGTAGCACTGCTGTAACTTCGGTTTCATAGACAACTGCGTTTATGAAACAGGCCTGATCAAACGAACAAGCTTCAGGGTCTTGATAGTGGGCTCTTGGTGTAACTTACGAGTGATAATGTCCTTGATATTGGGGCTTTATCACTCAGCCCTCCCTCGAATTTGCTGGCTTTGTGCCAAATTATAAAATCAATATGTATATATATATATGTATATTATGATTTAAGGGCACTCGGGGAGTGTTGGTATCGCTAGAAATCAGAGTCAAAAAAGTTAAAAAGATACATTCTCTATTTTTATATTGACAAGGGACTTATCCCTTACCGGACCGAGTTGACTTGCATTGGACTAGTTTCACAGAGAGTAACCGTTCCTCAGCAATGCTTTTGCTCCACGTTGTATGAAGAGTACTTAAGTATGTGGGATACTCAGCTGTTTGCATGTTAATTTCGTTAATAGAAATTCAGTTGGTCGTATAACTGAAAACTCATCATCGAGAGCGACGTGAATCCTCTATTTGTTTTGTGCTACTTACTGACGATGGTCGTGGTGACGTTCTGAGTCCAAATCTCACTGAGGTCAACTTTGCCTTTCATCTTTTCGGGGTCGACACAATAAGTACCAGTTGAATACTCGGGTTGATGTAATTGACTAATTCCACCGCCCCACAAAAACTGCTGATTTTGTGCCAAATTTGAGACAACAAAACAGTTGGAAGAATTATTAGAACGTCGACAGAATGCTTTGTGGTATTTCTTGCGGCTCTTACTGTTCGGAGTTCAAATCGCGCCAAGGTCAACTTTGCCTTTTATACTCTCGGGTCGACAAAATAAAATACCAGCCAAATACTGGTGTCGATGTAATTGATGAACCTATTCCCCTCCCCTAAAAATTGCTGACCTTGTGCCAAAATTTGAATTTATAATCCTTTCTATACTGGGCAGAAAGGCCTGACATTTTCGGAGATGGGGATAGTCGATTTCATCGACCCCAGTGCGTAACTGGTACTCGCTTTATCGACCCCGGAAGGATGAAAGGCAAAATCGACCCCGGCGGCATTTGATCTCAGAAGGTAAAGTCAGAAGAATTGCTGCTAAGCAGTTTTCCCGGCGTGTTAATGATTCTGCCAGTTCGCCGCCTTAATAATAATAATAGTAATAATAATCCTTTCTATACGGGGAACGAAGGCCTGAAATTTTGGGGGAGGGGAGTAGTTGATATTATCGACCCCAGTTCGTAGCTAGTACTCACTTTATCGACGCCGGAAGGATGAAAGGCAAAATCGACCCCGGCGGCATTTGAACTCAGAACGTAAAGTCAGAAGAATTGCCGCTAAGCATTTTTACCCACGTGCTAATGATTCTGCCAGCTCGCCGCCTTAATAATAACAATAGTAATAATAATAATAGTTGTTGTTGTTGCTGCTACTGTTTTTGTATCGGCAAGATGTTTCTTCAAATCGTTCCAGTGTATAGTTTGTTTTAACTGTTTCTAAAAAGATCTACCTTAAGTTTTTCATCTGTTTTGTCGTTAAAGTGACAGGTTCCTAAGGAACTAATCAGATCCATTTTGCTTTAACTCTCAGCAGAATATGTTAACTTCTGTTGAGTCTTAAAAGAAAATCAAAATATGGCGTCAAAGTTTTCGGTAGGATAGCTCAGGGAGGTGATTAGTGCTATGAACGGCATTCTTGACGCCTACTTCTCCATTTTAACGGCGGCTCTAAGCTAAAGACCCCATCACCATCATCATCACCAATGCCAGCACCAGAGGTCGCAGCTAAAAGATCAGCAACAACAACTACAAGAATGATAACACAATAAAACGAAGGGTCATTGACAATGACACCACAACTGTCACCACCACCAATGATGACAAAAACAAGGAACAGCAATAGCAATCACAACAATGTAACGAACCAAAACTACCAGCATCACGATGAACAACAGCAGCAACAACGACGCAAAGTCAAGAAACTACACCCCACTTTGAAAGCAGACGACATCTCACAAATAGAGAAAGTTGTACGCAGGAGGTGAAAAAAACAATAAATAAACTCAAATCGCTGCAGCAGGTATTATACGGATTTGCTACAGAAACTAATATCGGATTCGGATTAGAAATATACGCCAAGGCAACCTTGAAGATATCAAAATAAATTAAGAACACTGATATTATGCTAGATAAAGAAAGATGAGAGAATTAGACCAGATATAGATTTGTAAATACTTCCTAAGCGCCAAATTAACGAGGAAGTTTATAACACATATAATTGAAAGAAAAGGTTATGAAAAAATATTGGTTTCAAATTTGGCACAAGGTCTGCAGTTTTAGGAGTGGGGGTTAGTAGATTACATTGACCGCTGTGTGCAACTGGTATTTATTTTATCAACCACGAAAGGATGAAAGGCAAAGTCGACCTTGGGGAATTTGAACTCAGAACGTAAAACTGGAATAAATGCCGCTAAGCATTTTACCCGGCGTGCTAACGATTCTGCCAGCTCGCCGCCTTTTCCTCTTAATTATTATTGATTTCAAATTTTGGCACAAGCCCAGCAAGTTTGGTGGAGGATGTAACTCGATTACATCGACCCCAGTGCTCAACTGGTACTTATTTTAATGACTCCGAGGGGATGAAAGACAAATTCGACCTCGGCGGAAGTTTGATCTCAGAACGTAATGATGGCCGAAATGCCGCTAAGCATTTTGCCTGGCGTGCTAACGATTCTGCCAGCTCACCGCATTAAAGCCAGAATTAATATTGATTTCAAATTTCGGTACAAGACCAGCAATTTCGGGGGAGGGGATAAGTCGATTACATTTGACACCAGTGTTCAATTGATATTTATTTTCTCAACCATGAAAGGATGAAAAGCAAAGTCAACCTCGCCGAAATTAGAACTCAGAACGTAAAAGTCAGACGAAATACCGCTAAGCATTTTTTTCCGGCGTGCTAACACGTGTATTAAAAAGTAAATTCAGTGCTAGAAATAAGATAACAGGTATAACCATGCTACCCTTCCTTATTATTCTGTGCAGCTTAATAATTCAACTTAAGAATTTTGTCCGGCGTGTTAATGATTCTGCCAGTTGATCACCTTAACGTTATGAAGAAATATTAGACACAGTAAATTAATACTTAGAACAGAACTAAATGCAAAAAAATATTGTAGTACTTAAGATGCCCCAGATCTGAATAAATGTTACAAATGTTGGCAGAAAGCCAATAATTTTAAGTGGGGGGAGCTAATCGATTACAGCGACTGCTACTTTATCGATCTCTGAAAGTGTGAATGGCAAAGTTGACCTTTGCGAGATTTGAAGTCAGAATGTGAAGAGCCAGAAGAAATGTTGCTAGGCATTTGGACGGGCACACTAACGGTTCTGCCAGATCACTGCCTTAATGGTTACAAATTTTGGTACAAGGCCAGCATTTTTTTTATATAAGGTTGTTAGTCGATTACAGTGATTCAATTACTTGACTGGTACTATATTTTTATGGAACCTGAAAGGAAGAAAGGCAAAGCTTGGCCTCAGCGGGATTTGAACTCAGAATATATAAAGCTGGAAAGAATGCCGTTAGAGCATTTTTCCGATGCTCTAAAGATTCAGCCATTTTACCGCCTTAAAAGTTTTAAATGTTGGCTCAAGGCCAGCAATTTTTGGAAAAGAGAGGAGGTTAGTCGATTACATCACCCTCAGTGCACAACTGGTACGTATGTTATCGATCCTAAAAGGATGAAAGGCAAAGTTGACTTCAGCGAGATTTGAAATCAAGAACGTAAAGGGCCAGAAGAAATGTCACTATGCATTTTGTCCGACGCTCTAAGGATTGTACCAGGTCGCCGCCTGAAAGGTTACAGATTTTCGCACAAGGTCGGCAGTTTATAAGAGAAATGGGTTAGTCGATTACATCGACCCCAATATTTGATCGGAACTTAATTGTATTCAACTCGAAAGGATGAAAGCCAAAGTTGACCTCTGCGGGATTGGAACTCAGAACATGAAGATCCACAATGAATGGCGCAGAGCTGGTTACCAACGTTCTGCCAGCTCGCCACCTTTCAGTACCAACGATTGCATTTAGGACACATCACCGAAAATCTGAATACAAGCGATAATAACTCTTTCTACTATAGACAAAAGGTTCGAAAATTTGTTTGTATTGGCGTAGTCGATTACGTCGACTCCAGTGCTCAACTGGTACTTATTTTATCGACCCCGAACGGATGAAAGGGAATGTCAACTTCGGCGACATTTGAACTCAGAAAGTGAAGAACGAAAAACAAAAAAAAATATGTTTAGCATTTTGTTCGGCGCAGAGACGATTCAGCCAGTTCGCCGACGCTAAACCTAATATTAATAATACTGCTGGAAAGGGCGCTTACCTGGGGTTAAAATAACAGTATTTTCATTTTGTCATATTAAGTTGACCTTGGAGATTAATATTCTGTATTCATACCGCTTTTATCTGTAATAGATAATTTTTGGCAAACTCTTTGCCAATTGCTATAAGCTAATTGCAAAAATCAGTGGAAGGTGTTACACTGAATTTATATATATTGCAACAAGTGGAATTGACTGTCATAACCGGTGACGAGTATCCATCACTGATGATGATCTAATAAGATTGAAATCACGTGATATGGTGGTCTCTGAACCGAGTTGTGACATGAGTTCCCTCCTCTTTGCAATACACGAGTGCGTGGGACGCACTGATTAACTAGCTGGAAAGGGCGCTTTCCTGGTGTTAAAATAGCAGTGTTTTCGTTTTGTCATGTTAAGTTGGCCTTGGAGATTAATATTATATATATATATATATTATTTAATCAACACAGTATATAATTTATTGAGATTTACTCTGAGTTTCACGCCATGAGAACCAGTTCAGACAGTGTTTGAAAAACACGTCTGGTGGTCTCAAAAATATTCTTCAGACTCTGCCCGCATGGTATAGTCAACCAAGCACAGGAAGTGACAAAATACAATAGGATTATGGGAAAATAGAAAAATATAAACAAAGGGAAAACATAGGGATGGAATAGGAATGATGTGCTCTTAGGTCAAATGGTTGTATAGTTTGATCAAGCAAAACAGGGAAGAGAATTATTAGAGTTATGTCCCCTTTGATCTTGAAGACACAAAGTTGTTTGTGTCTGGCTAAGAAAATATCAGTCTGGTGGTAGCGGAATCTCCCAATTCGTCAGCAGAAACTTCCCAACATGTCTACATCCACTAAAAATTTCCGATCTGGAATTTAGCAGTGTGGTATAGTTCTGAAAAGGATTCGTGCTTGCATTTATTTGGTCCATTGACATATCGTTTGGACTTTTCAATTACCTTCCATTTGATCGAATATGGTGTGGCGTTGGTCTTCAAACTCTAAATGTGACTGGCCAACTTATTTGGTTTGCTTTGTCACTGTGTCGGAAGGAAGATGTTTGATTAGTGTTGCGATGTTTGAAGTCACCTTCACATAATCCGATGTAACTCATCTTTTTGGTTGTGTTAATTTGTAGTGTTGCTGTTACTTCTGCCTCATATATGACTGATTTAATCATATACGTCTGGTCCAGAGGGCAGGTTTCTGGATCACGGCAGTTACAACTGGGAGTAGGCTCTTGGCGGGGTTTTCTTGTAATGATACTCTGCATGTTAGGGGAGAAGATATATGATAATTTAACGGAGCGCCTGTTAAATATCTTTCTGTATCTGTGATTTTCTGGGAAGTGTTTATCTAAGAGGGACAATAATTCCTTACCTATGTTAGATTAATGTTTAGGCAGAATGGTGAGCAGAACCAAATTATTTTCCTTGGTCTATTTTTTGGTCTATTAATCTTGATATTACTAGTGGGGTTGTAAGTTAATCTATCATTAAATCCGCTATTGGCTATGGCAATATTGTAGTAAGGTGTTGCCTCCTCGGAGATTTGCTTAGAAGAGGTTGGAAATTATTTTGCTAATGTTGTCTATTAGGTTCTTAAACCCTATGGCGGGGCGGGGGAAGATTGTTTGTGTATGTAGGAAAGTTTTTCGTTGTGTTTATGGTAAGGTTTAAAAGAAGAAGAGTTTACATCTAGAGAGACGTAGCTATTGTGATTTTAAGTCCTAATTGGTTAAAGGTGGAGATGGGTTGCTTCCTAAATTTATCTACGGTGTGACCATCGCATTCATGGAAAATGAACAACCGGTCGTCTCGGTATAAACCAATGTTGTGGGATGGCTGCTTGGATCTCAAGGTGTCTAATATAAAAAGGCCAATTAGATCGCTAATGTCAGCGCTGTCGTATGAGCTCATCGATACATCGAACAATTGATCAGTATCGGACTTTTTTACCCATGCTGATTATTTGCTAAATATGAGCGTTTTTCTAGCATTTTTGATAAAGTCTAGGTCTATATGGTTTTTATCGACATGTGATTTTGCGAATTCGATCGCCTTATCAAGCAGCGATCTCGATATTGAGGGATAAAAATGTATAATGTCAAACTGGGTGAATCTCGCCTTATGTTTATTCTTAATGTGTTTGAACCAATCTATTCCGGTATTACTATTATCACATTGTTGTAGTTTAGTGGAGTCTCTAATCGTGCTATTGATATTTCTAAGTATTTTTTTTAGCTACTAATCCTATTTCCGTCTTGGATGGATTTAACAATCAACATGTGGTTTTATTCGGGAAATTCGGCTTATGGTCTTTTATAATAATAAAGCCTTTCTTTTGGCTTGGCATTCTAATCTACTGTCTATTTTGCTGCGTTTAGCGAGGAATTTACTTTCGTCGTTAATCTCATTATATATGTCTAAGTTAGTCTTCCTATATCTAGTAGAAATGATGTCATGTAGTAGCTTATCATAGAGATTATTTATTTCATACAGGTTGTTCGTCTTATCGGTGGAGACGAATTTCTTTTTTGACCTTTTAAAGTTTATGATATCAGATTACAGTTTAGCTTGAAAGGGGTTGTGATGTTTACGGAATTTGATGTTAGCGTCTAATTCTAGAAAGTCTGCCTCAAAAAGGGTTAAATCTTTTATCTTGGGAGGGTATTTACGTGACTTTAACTCGTACTGTTCAGTAGCAGGGGGAGAAATCACAGCGTCAAAAACTAAAGCCTCCCATCTCATCCGTCTCACAAAGTCCTCAGTCTTTTCAAGGAGTAATCTAAGGTTTAGGTTGTTCGGCGGTGTGGGAATATTCTTAGTGGAATAATCCATGTGATATAAATCCATATTCGTAATTGGTAGATCTATAGAGTCACTCAGCTATTACGCCAAACATACAAGGGTATGCATCTGCGGTTGAAAGCCATGCGTGAGGAATATATAATTATTATTATTATTATACTAACTCACATCAGCCTCGCTCTGGAGCAGTAGACATCGATGTTTCTTGATTCTTGTGGCTTATCAATACTACCTACAAGTGGGCGAGACATGATACAAGTTAAATCGCTGTCCATGACTATATGTACATTGGTGTAAAAACCATCTAATGGTATGTCCCAAGCTTTCATACCACGGAAAATATTCAAATATCAGTTAGAAGCAACTCGGGGTGGATAAATAATATTGAGCGCACATATGCAAGGTGTGTGTATTTCTAGTTCGTGGGTCCGTTGCGATGTTAGGCGTAAGAGAACATATTTTCAACGATGCGCCTAGTTTAAAAATACTATATATAAAAGTTGGGATATACCAGTAGATGGTTTTTACACCCATCTACATATTGCCAGGGACAGCGATTTAACTTACATCAGGTCTCGCCCCCTGGTAGGTAGTATTGATAAGTCACAAGAATGATGAAACATCGGTGTCCACTGTTGTAGATAGAGGTTCATCTGTGATCTTGGACAGCAGGACTTCGAGGTGCTTCTTGAATACATTTACCCCAACTCCATGTAGATCTGTCAGGTTTTTTGGCAGGATATTAAACAGCTACCGGCCTTTGAGTCCCAAGCTATTGTAGTACCTAATCTTAACTCTAGATGGGATGGATGGGACCTTTGGTACAGTGTAGTGGAGTCCTGTTCAAGAGCCCGTTATAACTCTCGATGCCAAAGTTTGATACCGGCCCTTCTAGGATGTTTTACACGTATGTCACCACATATCCCTATCGTCTTCGTTACAGGGAGTAGATTATTAATTCTTTCTCTCCCTGTAGCTCAGCAGTTTCATTGATTCAATCATCTGTATGAAGCACTGCTGAACTGCCTCGAGTTCCGCATTTAAATTGGCTCTGTTGGGTGACAGTGGAAAAACATGACTGCCACTGTGCTTCATACAGATGATTACATCAATGAAACTGTTGCGCTACTGGGAGAGAAAGAATTAAGAATCTACTCCCTGTAGCGAAGACGATAGGGATATGCAGTGACATACGTGTAAAACATACTAGAAGGGCCGGCATCAAACTTTGGCATCGAGTTATAACAACTCTTGAACAGGATGCCACTACACTGTACCAAAGGTCCCACCCATCCCATCTAGAGTTAAGACTAGGTACTACAATAGCTTGGGACTCAAAGGCCGGTAGATATTTAATATCCTGCCAAAAGACCTGACAGATCTACATGGAGTTGGGGTAAATCTATTCAAGAAGCACCTTGAAGTCCTGCTCTCCAAGATCCCAGATGAACCTCAGTCTAGAGCAGTAGACACCGATGTTCCATCATTCTTGTGACTTATCTATACTACCTACCATAGGGGCGAGACATGATGTAAGTTAAATCGCTGTCCCTGACTATATGTAGATGGGTGTAAAAACCATCTACTGGTATGTCCCTATCATAATATATGTAAAACAAGGGTTTCGCAGCAGTTGAGGGACACAAAAACTGTATACATGGCTTCTCTCACTACGCACAATTTTAACACATATGTTCTAAACCAGAATATAATGTATGTGTGTGTGTGCGTATATGTGTGTGTGTATGTGTGTGTGTGTGTGTGTGTGAGCGTGTATGTGTGTATACGTGTGTGTGTGTGCGAGAGAGTGTGCGAGAGAGTGTGTGTATGTGTGTGTATACGTGTGTGTGTGTGTGTGTGTGTGTGTATGTGTGTGTGTGTGTGTGTGTGTGTCCGTGCGCGCGCACACACAAACATACGCGCATTGTACCTGACTCTCTTTCCTCACCTTCACCACAGTTCGTTCTTGCACGTAGCCGGATATATATATATACACATATATACGTATGTATACATAGATAAATACATACATATATATATGTATGTATGTATTTATCTATGTATACATACATA
>JAOPUL010410328.1:0-11576 GCA_027564515.1 Octopus rubescens | reverse complement strand
CTGAATCGGGCAAAGTGGAGGGAGGGGGTAAGGGTGTGAGTGGGTGGATTGATGCTCATTATCAAGGTAACAGGATGAAACTCACCTTTATTCTCGGAACTAACAAAATATTTCAAAGATTTAAACATCCGTTATCAGATTCAGAGGAAGACAAATCGATTGTCTCCGATTTTAGAATTCAGAGAAGTTTCAAGGCGGCAAGCAGGCAGAATCGTTAGCATGCCGGACAAAATGCTTAACGGCATTTCGTTCGTCTCTACGTGTTCTGAGTTCAAATTCCGCCGAGGTCGACTTTGCCTTTCATCCTTTCGGGCTCGATAAAATAAATACCTGTTGAACACTGGGGTCGAAGTAATCGACTTACCCTCTCCCCCAAGTTTGCTGGCCTTGTGCCAAAATTTGAAAGCAATATTAATTTTGCTTATTTTCTTTGATGAGGTGAATCAATATCTTGCTAAAAGCTTTCTCACACTATCGCCCGCAAAATATGTTTTTGTTAAGACACGGTAGGATATTTGATTTGCTTCTTACTACATCTGAGAAGTTAAACAGTAAAGCAAGTCTTGATTAGGCATTGAATTGTAACTACTTTGGTCTGTAGGAATCATGAGGCACACTGTCTTTGACAGTATTTTCCATGAGTATAATTATAACCAAGTTCCTGAGGTTTTTAGAAGTTCGTTCCTGTATCAATATGGCATCTCTTCATTCTCAAAACTTTCTGATAGATTCGAACGTGATTATCTGATCTCTGTTGTATTTCGTCATCAGAGAACACCTCTCTTTAGAAGATGTACGTTCGTAACACATTCGATTCACCGGTGTTAAACGACTTCGATTAACCGCAGTGTTTCGACCTTATTGTATGTCTCATCAGTCAAACTTACCCCACCAGCCTGATGATTCTAGCAATAAGGTGGAAATACCAAGGTGTCTCAAATACCACTTACACCAATGTATTACGCTTGTTATGAACACACATCGCCTTTAAGAAAGAGATGTTCACCGATGACAGAAAAATAACAGCAATCAGCGTTTGAATCTGCCAGAATGTTACTAAGAAGGCATCTTCCTTTTTAGCTGTCCGTCATAGGTCGACGTTGACTGTTCTGTTCAGATATCATCTCTGTCAGGCTCGCATGTGGGCTACAAGGTCTGCTCTTGATCTGCATCAGTGATAACATCTGCTGCAGGTTAAGTTACTTGACGCAACGGAGAAGTGACGCTTTTCATGTGCTCTTTCTTATTCTCTCAGTTGTTTCTCCTCAATGCCTGGAATTACGAGCTTCAGCGATCGGTGCCATTCATCGCACCGCAGGGCATTCTTCTCCCAGGTGTCTGAGGGAGATGCCGGAGTTCTTCATATGTCTCTTCAGCACATCCCTATATCGCAACCTCTGGCCACCACGGCTCCTCCTGCTCTGACGAAATTCAGCGTAGAAAACCGCATTGGGAGCCTGCAGCCCTCCGTCCTGCGTTGAGGTAATGAGAGCCTTCACACTAACTGTGCCAGTGCAACGCCGGACCTCTATTTCAGGAATGTGATCCCACCATCTGATATATAAGATGATGGAGTTGGACTCGTGTTAGGACCTTGATGTGCCTGCGGTAGAAAGCCATGCATTCCGTGACGTAGAGGAGGCAAGGGAGCACTGCGGCACTGTGCACCTTTATCTTCGTGTTGCGAGTAATGTCATGGCAACTCAATAGACGCCTCTCTCTCTCGAGAACCAAACGCCTTTGTGGCAGATTGTATTCGCCTCTCAACTGAGGTAAAGGCCTCGGTGCACTTTAAGGGCTCTTCGTGTACTGTCACTGGTTCGGGCTCTCTCGATCTATTAGAACATCTTGGTGGAAGCTGGTAGAACAGCTCTGTCTTCGAAGTGTTGATCTTGAGAAAAAAAAATGTCTTCTGCACAAGAAAACTGGTCCACAATGTGTTGCATGTCCTCAACGCCTTTGGCCACGAGAGCTGAGTTATCTGCGTAGGGCAGCTCCATGATACAGGTTTCCCTGATTTTGGTGGAGGCATAAAGACGGGCCAAATTGAAGAGCTTCCTATCTGTTCTAGTGCGGATAAAAACCGCCTTGTGCAGATTAACCCTCATGGTGTCAAGCGAGGTAAAGAGAGAAAAGTGTGTGTGTGTGTGGGGGAGGGGGGGGGGAGCACGCACCACTGTTTAACACCGTGGTTGACTGCAAACGCTTCCCTAAATTCTCTGCCAACTGAGAGTAACCCTTTCATTTCTGTTTGGAACTTCTTGATGATGTTAACAAGCTTCTTACGGCATCCATAAATCCCCAGCACTTTCCAAAGAGTTTCTCAGTCCATCGTGTCAAATTCCTTGAAAAAGTCCACGAACTCCACGAAAAGGGTTGGTGTTGCACCGTTGCTTTCTCCTGTAGCTGTTGGTATGAAGATCATGTCCGTGATTGATCTCTCTGGCTTGAAGCCACATTGATTCTCTGGTAAGACCTGCTCTGAGATATTTTTCAGCTAGTTAAGAATGATTTTCGCTAGCACCTTGCCAGCAATGGCCAACAGAGAAATGTCCACGTGGTTCCCACATTCTTCTCGATCCCTCTTCCTTTTGAAAAAGGTAACTATCAGGGCATCCTTGAAGTCCTGGGGTACACTATTTAGAAAGATAAGTATTTTTCAGCCGCAACAGCATATTGCATAGATTTTGCTTACCCTTATTCAGTACATCTGAGGGAATACCATATAGGCCTGGTGCTTTGCGGCATGACATAACCTTCAAGGCTTTCTCCAGCTTCTGCATGGTGATCTCGTGGCAGAGGTCATCTCGGCTCTGGTGCCGCTCTAGCCATTTTCAGACGTCTTGTTAGGCGGATCCTTGCTGATTGAGCAGGTTACGGAAAAGTTCCTTCCATCTAGCTCTGATTTTCGGAGGTCGGTGTGTAGTTTGCTCCCGTCTGCTGACTTGACTGGTTTCACTACGTTGCTCTTGGGGTTCATAGACGGCTTTCAGTCCCGTAAACAGCCCGTGGTAGTCATGCTTGTCGGCCATGCTCTGCAAAGCTTCTGCCTGCTGCCTGCTGCCTGCACCACTGTTCTTCACTTCAGCGATCTCACTTCTCTTTGAACTTTGGTCTTGATCTCAACAAAAGCGACCCTGTTTCTCTCCGAGTTCTGCAGATGTCGCTGGTGCAGGCGTTGCTTTTCACCTAGCAGCTTCTGGGTATCCTCTACGTGCTCCCAGAACAAATCGGGTGTTTTACGCTGAGAGGGCCCTAGGAACTCCTTAGCAGCGGAGACGACTGCTTTCTTTAATGCCTGCCAATGCTCCTCGATGCCATCTAGTCTGATTGAGCTGACTACTCTATTCACGACCGCTGCTGAGACGGCAGCAGTCAGTCTCCGAGAGTGTTGCTCATTTGCTAGTTTGCAGATGTAATGCTTCTCTGGCTTTGTGCTGATTGGGGGCTCTTCTCTAGGGTAGAGTAAACCTGAGTCTGATCTGACTCCTCACAAGATAGTGATCACTTGAGCATTCTGTTCCACGCATGGCCTTCGTGCACAGAATCTCCTACAGCCTCTCTTCCGGGTAACGACGTTGTCCAACAGATGATAGTGTCCAGATCGAGGGTGTTTCCATGTGAAATACTTCTTGTCGGATTGAATAAAGAACGTATTGGTGACACAGAGCTCCTGCTGTGCACAGACGTTCAGCAGGATTTCTCCACGACCCACAACGAAGGTTTCCACATTTTCTTACCTTCATTATTTCTTCCTCCGATGTGAATTTCACCTGTGTTAAGAGTTTTCAAGAATTAGTTGTTGTTTTCGACTGTCAATAATTTGTAAGTCATTAATTATTTATCTTATATTTTATGATTGCTGTAGAATTGGAACGTATCTTTTGGCCTAATATATGATATTGCAGTTTCTGGGTTGTGGGTTACTACAAATGGAATAATTATGTCTAGGTCTTCCTCCTCACCGAGAGAGTCTTTCGCAGGTGCTTTTGTTTCTGAAGAAATATACTTAGTTATACAAGTATATAGTTCTACAAGTAGTCTCATCTGTCTCAGTCCGTAACTATTAAAAGTGTGTGCATCTATTCACATAAGAATCTCACATGGAGAATTTTTGGAATGTCTTACAAATTTTCATTGTGCCACTAATAGATTGGATTTGGAGAATCCGCATCAGTTTCTTTTGCTCTTTTTCCGTGAAACCGAATATTTCTAGATTTTTGTGCATATTTATTGGTACATAACCTAATTAACCTATGATGATAGGTACAAATGAGAATTCATAATCAGGGTACAAGAGCTGTAAGTTCTGCATTAATTCACCATAAATATTCTCTTTTTCCTGGACTTTTGATTGTACATTCACATCTGCAGTGCAGCTGACCTCTACAACAGTGCATGACTTTTGTTCCCTGTTCCACAGAACAATATCAGGTCTGTTATATTTGCACCGAATTTTTATTGGGGTGTTCCACCAGTATTCCCTGTTTTTCAAGGTGTGAATACTTGCAGATTCTGACATGCTTTTGATGTATACGTCAGGGCTGTCCTTCCTGCGGATGGCAATGTAAATAGTTTTTGCAACTATATCATACATCAGAGGCAGGTACTACCTCGTAGACATTTTGGGACAGCTGCTGCTGATGTGGGTGATATCTTCCACACTGGTATAGCTGAGCCGACATTTCTTTTATCACAACGTGGAGGTTTGGTGGTATCTTTGTCCCTCTTGTTTATCAGGTATTTAGTAGTTATCGCCTTTTCCTGGATAGCGAAGGCATATCTTTCTAGGTGTGATGTAATGTATCTATCACAGGTCCAGGAGAGGCTACTCTTCCTTTCAATGCTGTTGTTGCCCTCTAGCTTACCGGATATGGACCCATGCATTACTTTTTGTTGGTATGATGCCTGCTTTTTCTCCAAGCTTCTGTTTAGGTAGGCCAGTCCAGCCTCCTTTGGATCGCATGGGACAGTTGTATTCTCAGAGTACCTGCACAGTAGTTCTTCTCCAACTCCGAAGTTGCTGTTGCTCTCACTTTTGAGTATGCATGGAATGTACTAATTTCTTTCTTTACTGTTCAGCAGGTATTGTCTGAGTGATACAAAGGACATTCAAAGGCTGTTTCGACCGACCTTATGCCGCCTCTACCGCCATCACTTCGTCTCACATAAATCCTATCGGTGTCACTGTTAAATGTGGAAGTTGCCAGTGATGGTCAGTACCTTTCCGGTTTTGATGTCCAGGCTGCGTATCTCGTCGAGTGTCCAGTCCAATATCCCAAATGTGGGTTCGAGCACTGGTACTGCAAAACCATTGTGAGATATGGTCTTATTAAATGCAGACAGTTCTGAGTTCCATATTTTCCTGAGTCTACAGAACTACTTTTGTTATTCTGGCATTTATCTTTACTCTTTTTTACCTTTATATATATATATATATATATATATATATATATATGAGACTCAATGACCTCCCCAGCAGTACATATTCTTTGGTCAATTACTGGATCATTGCTTTGATTTTTCTCTTTGTTTCTTTTTGTTTATGATTCTACAGCAACTGTGTCATTTTTTTACCCCTTGGTCAGTAGGTGTGTGTGTGTGTGTGTGTGTGTGTGTGTGTGTGTGTGTGTGTGTGTGTGTATGTATGTATGTGTGTATGTGTGTGTGTGTTAGTGTGGGTATCAGCATCGTTACATGATATTTACAGGGCCTCGCGAGAGTGGTAGGAGGAAGGATGGAAGGTCCCTTCATATCTGAGCTTTTGACCTGGATGCTTGTAACTGTGCCAACTCTGTTAAAGGCACCCGAGGACCGGGTGATGCTAAACCGGATGATGGATAAGCTCTACTTTGACTTGCATACCTCACTATACATCCCTTTATTGTGATCCCATTAAAATCTACGATGTCTTATTGGCATATTATATCGATACTTGACTTGGTACTTACTTTATCGAACCCAGTAGTTGACGGGTACAGCGAGCTGTCACTCAGGGGTTGATATGATTTGGTAGCGTGTACCACGCCTTCGCTAATTGTATGTTGCCGCAAGCAGACATAGACACCCTCTCTTTCACCTATCACTTTTGAAACGGCAGACGATCCATGCTGTGACAGCTAGATGGAAAGAATGCGGGACTTGCACTTGGGATGGTACACATTGAGTAGTAGTGGAACAAGATGAAATGAAGTGTCTGGCCTAAAGACACAACGCATAACCTTATTATCAACAGCTGAACTCTCTAACAACTAGGCCATGTAGCTTCACTTCACAGGTGTTTATATATGTGTATATGTATGATTTCTCTTTGAGTTTAATTTAAGTTCTTGAGAGAGTTGAAGCTGGTTGCTAACAAAGCAACAATATTTTTTTAGTTAAGAGAGCTCCCGGTGTTTGTAAATATGTGGTTGAGTTGATGTTTTGGTTGAACTGTCAATGCATACACTCAACTGTGTGCATCTATTCACATAAGAACCTCACATGGAGAATTTTTGGAATGTCTTACAAATTTTCACTGTGCCACTAATATATTGGATATGGAGAATCCGCGTCAGTTTCGTTTGCTCTTTTTCCGTGAAACCGAGCATTTCTAGGTTTTTGTGCATATTTGTGGTATGTATGTATGTGTGTGTGTGTGTGTGTGTGTGTGTGTACAGAGAAAGAGAGAGAGAGAGAAACTGGCGTATATACTACATAGCGTATCAAATAATATACACCATAAATTCTTGATTAATTAAAATTATCTCTACCTCCAGAGGACGTATCATAATTAGCAAATGGTAATTAAGACCAGCTCCACTTGTGAAGGGAAGATGATCTCAAGAATCAAGAATTTTCCAAAGTTGACATACCATTAAGAAGAAGGACAAGTTTATTGCCTGGAGGTAAGAGGACAGTCATGGACACATGTTTCTGACTCAGTAGCCATCATCAGCACCAACAATTGTCCAACCTTTTCTCCAGTAATCAAAAGACTTAGACTTTATATATACAGAAATAGTAAAAAACATTTATGGCCTGGGTAATTTCCACAATTAAAAAAAAATAAGCTAAGAGAAATATCTCGGAGTGGCCAGTGTCATGTACTTGAACAGGGAGGGATTTATAGGGGTGCGAAAGGGGTGATTGCCCCGGGCCACCCTCGATGTCAGGGAGACCCTGCTACGAAGGGTATGGGGCACTCAATTGAGGGAGGTCCCACTTCTCAGTAATCTTGCATGCATAGGCTCTCTTTCAATATACAAACATATCTTGATGTCTTAAAAAATGTAAAGGATTCTCTTTTATGATAAATAACGATAGATTTCTCCACGTTACCGACACCAATAATTTTCTGAGATTTTAATACTTTTGTATGAGGGTCCCCCGAACCTGAAGTGCTCTAGGACCCCCATAGTTTCAATCCGGTCCTGTACTTGAACAACATAGACAAATACTTAGTCTTAGTCCTTCACGTACAATGGGCGGCAAGACATCTTCAATAGTCCCAGTTTTGAGCATAGTCGTCTGCACCTTCCCAGGTGATGTTAATTTGCTTCTGATATTCTTTGAAGGTGGTGAGTCTTGTCTTCTTGGGTCTCCATCTCTTTCTTTGAGAAGTAATATTTATCCCCACTTATCCCACAAGTGCCTGTTCGGACACTATCAATCTATATATCACTGGCAGGGAGATATCAATCGCTGCTGTTTCTAGCGGTTGAGTGTCCATCATTGATATAACCAAACAAGGTCGAAATCACAGGATCTGGTGGTCTTGGCGCTGGAGGTAGCAGGGTTTTATTTCTCCGCGAGCAATATAAACAAGAGTGCATTTTGCACCAAAAAGCCAATATGAGAATTTCTCTGATGGCAACTACCGCAGTAAACTTTGTTCTAACAGAACATCCATGTCTAAGTAGGGATAAATATTACCTCTCGGTATTAATACTGTCTCTTTCGCTAATATTTATTCTCTTTCGTTGACCTTATGGTGGTCTTGGGTATTCGTTCTTCTGGCAGTCGTAAAACATGACCTGCAAATCTCACTCTTCTTTCTGTCATAATCTCTGGTTGCGCAGATAAGTTCTTCTCGGAACTTCAGAGTTTGTGATACTGTGCCACACTGGTCGTCATTTGCTGGAGCGTGATTCTGCCAGGTGCGCAATATCATCGACATAGTCCAGATTCGTTAGGCGTATGTATTCCGGCCACTGTATTCCGGCAGTTGGTCATTTATGACTCTCCGTATGACAAAGTCGATGACCAGAAAAAACAATAGGGATATCAGGAGACAATCCTATCTCACTCCTCAAATGAATGTTGAAGAATTCTGTGTTGTTTCAGTTCTCACACAACAGTTTGAGTTGACATATAGACTCTTAAAGATGGAGATGGAATCTTCTGGGATATCATATGCCTTGGTAGTGCACCACAGCGTTTCTCTGTGTACACTGGTTTCTAGAATTCTATACACCGCTCCACAATGCTTCGCAATACAAAGATCTGATTGGTGCATAATCTTCTTCATTGGAATCTTGCTTGCTCTTTCCTGAATTTTTTGACCAGCGCTTCTTCCAAACGTTGTAGCAGGACTTAGTAGAAGACCTTACCTGGCACCGACAGTAAGGTGAGGTCCCTCCAGTTACTGCATTCGCTGAGATTGTCTTTCTTTGTCAGCTTAACTATGAAACCTTTTCTCCACTTTTTTGGCACGTTTGTTTTCCCAACAGGTATTAAACAATTTAGTTACCTCTTGCACCATGGCGTTTCTTCTATTCTTCAGTAGTTCAGCCAAGGTCTAATCCACTCCTGGGACTTTATTGCTCTTCAGTCTTTTGAGAGCGTGGATGACTTCAACTTCACAAATGGATGCCCTCTTAACTTTAAGCTTTTCTGCCATCTTGTCAGCTAATGTGAGGGTATCAGATGGTTCTGCTTGAATCAGAGCCTCCTTGAATTATTCCACCTAACGCGCGTTCTGTTCTTCTTCTGACAGCAAGATCTTCCCATTGTTATAATTCACTGGTACACTTATTGCCTCTGGAACCAATCAGAACTCTCACTATGCGATACAATGTTCTGTTGTCATTTCTATTTGCTTCTTCCCTGACTTCACTGATCTTCCCTTCTATCCATATCTTCTTATCTCTCCTACATTTTTTTTTTCATTTGCTTGTCGACAGCTTGATAGTTGTTCGCTGCTATTTGGCGACTCTGTTCAGTTCTTGCCTGGTCTCTTCTCTTTTTCAACTCTTTCCTTTCATCTATCAATTTCCAAGTTTTAGGTCCTAACCATCTTTCCATTTTAGTGCCTCTTCTTCTGTTGGTTAATTTGGCACCCTCCACTACTGATTTTTGAAATATTCTCCACTGTTCCACCAAATCTGTTGCCTGTTGCAGTGCTTGGATCCTGTTGGTGACTACTAGGTGAAAACTCCTCAGCAGTGAAGCCTCCTTCGATCTTTCCTCTGCAAGCGGTCTATCCGCTTTCTATTTTCTTTGCTAGCTTCTTCAGCTTCAGTTGCAGCGCTGCCCTAAGAAAATGATTTTGTGACCCTACGTCTGCACCTCTTCACACTTTGGCATTTCTCAGTGCTTAACACTGTCTCGTACTGATGCAGACGTAGTTGATTTCATTCTCAGTACTTCCATCTGGTGAATGCCAGGTCTTGTGGATACTACGGTGATTAAAGAAGGTGTTGCTAATGCTTAGACCGTTACTACTGGCATTCCTTTGGTTACGACTACGATGGTTCTAGTTGATCCAATCAACCGAACAGCCTGTTCGTGACATTAACGTGCAAGTGGTTGAATACTCCAACACACACGCGTAACCTTGACGTAGTTCTCAGGGAGATTCAGCGTGACACAGAATGCGACAAGGCTGGTCTTTTGAATTACAAGTACTTCTCATTTTTGTCAGCTGAGTGGACTGGAAACATGTGAATGCTGCAAAAATAAGTAAGAATCTCTCGCCGTTATCTGCCGTCAGGTTGCATGGAGGTCTTTCATACGTTCGAAACCAGTTCTGCTATTAGTCTGTTGTGCATTCCAATTCCCACCCATGACCAGCTTGATATTAAGCCCGGGTGCGAAAGGAGGAGGGTGGTCGGCGGGTTAGCAACCTGTCGCTAGAACTACTCTGGAAAATTCTCGTGTGGAAAACTACAGTCGCTACAGAAACAGCAAGAAAAATTGTCAACAACTGCCAGCATGAAGAGGAAGACATGCTTCAAGTTATAACAGGGCGAGGGAAAAGCCGAGAGGTTACCCGGCCCCGATGAAGAGTTTGATTCTGATCATTGAGCAAAACTCGAATTGCCATCTGGAACTTAGTAACTCTATTCTAGTATTAAACATTGGCCTAGCTACTTCGTAAATTAGACCACTACCGATTGAGTATTCTGGGAGTAAGCGAAATGCACTGAGCTGAAAGCGAGAAGATATACAATGAAAATAAGATAATGTTGTATTCTGGCCAAGCGGGCCAACACATTCGCCGTGTAGGGCTGATACTTGATGCTAAGGCTGCTAAAGCGCTAATAGGTTGGAGAGCCGTGAGCGACCGAATTATAACAGCTCAGTTCAAAACTCGATTCTCAAAGGCAATAATGATTCAAGTGTATGCCCCAATCGAAGATGCAGAGGATGTTGACAAGGATGCGTTTTATGAAACAACTGCAAGATATAGACCAGTGGCTCCCAAAATTTTTCGGACTCCCTTAGCACCCAGGTCACGTTCCTAGCCCCCTCCCACTCACCACCACAAACATAAACTAGTTTCTGCATCGAATTCAAAACAACTGTATTTCACAAATAAATATTAACCTAATTAACCTATTATTTTGTTGTTTTTACATCAACTACCCCCTTTTGGTCACCGTATTATCGCCCGCGCTTTTCTTCGGCGCCCCCTGGATCTTACTACCGCCCTCAGGGGGCAGTACCGCCCACTTTGGGAACCACTGATATAGACTAAACACATGTATATCAAATACCATACAACATAAATTCTTGATTTATTGAAATTACCCCTACTTCTAGGGGATGTGATTAATTTCCAAATGGCACTTGAAACCAGCTTCACTTGAGAAGAGGAAATAATTTCAAGAAACAAAACCCCCCTTCGGTCATGAATGACCATGGAATTGCATCTAGAAAGCTCCCCTCCGAGGCACAAGTCTGGGCAAGGTTGTTTGTGGAAGACCGGCAGTCGCCCATGCATAC
The DNA here is from genome assembly GCA_027564515.1 of Octopus rubescens. Taxonomy (NCBI): domain Eukaryota; kingdom Metazoa; phylum Mollusca; class Cephalopoda; order Octopoda; family Octopodidae; genus Octopus; species Octopus rubescens. The sequence continues at coordinate 368 of JAOPUL010410328.1, read as the reverse complement.
CAGTCTCCCCTCTCCCCACCACCGATGTTGTCCAAGGAAAAGGCAAATGATGATACAACTTGGCACCAATGACGTCGCAACTCATTTCTACAGCTGAGTGAACTGGAGCAACGTGAAATAAAATGTTTTGCTCAAGAACACAACACACAGGCCGGTCTGGGAATCGAACTCACAAGCTCACGATTGTAAGCCCGAGGCTATAATCACTGAGCCATGCGTCTAAGGGAGTCTTTACTTTACTATATTATGTAATAATCCTTTCTATACTAGGCACGGAGACCTGAAATTTTCGGGGAGGGGAGTAGTCGATTTTATCGACGCCAGTTCGTAACTGGTACTCACTTTATCGACCCCGGAAGGATGAAAGG
>JAOPUL010408809.1:0-11585 GCA_027564515.1 Octopus rubescens | reverse complement strand
GCGGTGTATGCTGGTACCAAGCGCCCGCTACCTCATATCCATGCTTCCGGCAGAGTAGCCAGTGCAGGTTTTGGGCTTTTATTATTATTATTATTATTATTATTATTATTATTATTATTATTATTATTATTAATTACTGCAGAGCATGACAGACCTGTGTTTCGAAAGCTCAGATAAATTTCTCTCTAAAAGTAATGTTTCATCTATTTGTTATCTTTTATGTACTATATTTCTATTACGATATGTTGATGAGAAGATAAGTAATTACTTGGCCGGGATTTTGAGGTTGTTGTTGCCTCCTAGGGGGCGATATTTTGCCTTCATAAAGTGCCCAACGAGTTTTAACTAAAAATAAACCCACACGCAAGATTGCGTCAATGACTACCATTATAAAAGCATCGAAGGAATGAACCGTCCCTCTCACCAGCCCTTCCTTAGACAAAAAATGTCCTCCTCTTCCGTCATTTATTCCCCGTCAAAACTCTGAGCCTAAGAGTGACAGTGGTGGCAACAACAACAACAACAACAACAACAACACCAACAACAACAGCCAATTGAAGTGGTTTTACAGCACGTAAAATCAGTAGCCACAACTCCAACACCGTCATCACTAGTAGTAGTAGCATGGATTTAACCAGCAGGCACAGTGAAAACAACAGCAACAACAGCAACAACAACAACTCCACGCCCAGCGACATCACAGCCACTACAAGAATACAATAAACAGTATAGGAACAAAAAATAACAAGAACGCGGTGAAAGACAAAACCAATGGAGAAGGTATGAACAGCAATAATAAAACCAGCGAGAAATTTAAAGACGTCAAAAACAACAATAACAAAAAACATTCCGACGTGGGTAGCGCAAAAAAGGAAATGTTTTCGCTAGCTTTGTAGGGAACGATTAATGACCTGGATCAAGCCAAACAAATTATTACTTTTTGGGGGGAAATAAGGCAGCGGAAATAATAGAAGAACGTCAGAAGAAAAAAGTATAAACTTAGATAAACTTAGATCTGTTTTAGCCGTTGGCGGCCCAGGTCATGACTAACTTAATAGCACCACCTAGATGTGCTTCACGGAAGAGCAGGGGTGCGGAACTAGCCACAATTATTCAAGTTGAGAAGGACTTGAAGGAATTTATGGAGGTTGTGGCCCACTTGCAGAGAGGAAGACACTTTGTAACCATTGAGGTCTTCTTCAAAAGTGAGGACCTCGCACGAAAATATTCAGCGTCACTTCGTTGGATTGAGGACTGTGTTTTGTATCCAACGTATCTTTCTAGAAGAACTGCCCGAATAAGGATATCGATGGTACTGCCTGGCGTGAACATCTGGATATTGGCTTGCATGGTTTTAGAAAAAAAACGAATACACTCTTAGAGATCAGACGGAGCAGCAGAGGGAACTAGTCCGGGATAAATATTGAAATCCTGCTTCATGTGAAGCCAGTAAACATAGAAAATATCCCGGAGATAATACAACCGAAACAGGGGAAATACCCACCCAGAGCGCCTCTGAAACCAGCACGCAAACACACACTCATACATAAACATCCACACAAAGACAACCACCCACCTATTCTCATCGGGGGTCGGAATGTACAGGCACTGGTTCCTACACATCTCAAAGCAAAGGTGAGGATAAACCAAAAAAACCCAAATAATTAAAAAGACGTCACAGGAGTGAAGCAGCCGCTCTCACATCAATACACACATCGGACAACGCAGAAAATGCGCACAACATTAATACAGTCACACAGACAACAACACCAACCCCACCAGCTCTACAACTACCAACACCACAAAAGCTACTAGCTCCAGCACAACCAACACCATCACAAACCCACCTCGCCTCGCAAAAAATGTTTTGAGAAGAACTGATAACAACGGAGATTCCAAATTTTGTGCTATTGAGGAGAACCAACAAATATTTGATGGCCCTCATATCTCAAAATAAAAAGATTGAGAGTGTGGGGGGGGGCGATATTAAGAGTCTCAAAGTAGCGGAAGGGCTGTTGTTAGTGCGCATGCCACTAACAACGTATAAAAGCATTAGGGAAGTCTTACTCCACGACGTGGGAACCTTTAATGTAAAAGCAACGTAAAGAGTTTTAAAGGGGTTCCCAGAAAGACCACAACCAGATTCGGAGGCCGGGCCATCCTACCGCTAACGACACCGTCTGGGTAATGCCGTTCGTTTTCTTTCTCTTAACTCGTTCCGAGCGTGATGGTGACGGTTATAGTAGGTAATATAAATGGTCGTGTCCTGGCGTTCTTGCTCAATGACCTCAGGTCACTAGCTATAGATGTAACGGCAGTCAGTGAAACCAGGATTTCCGACACACGCAATATAGCCCCGTCATGGATGATTTTGAGATCTACGCATCTCTCAGTCGGCCTGGAATGGGAGGCGGGGTAACTGCTGTTGAGGAGATGCCTGGATCTCGAGGTACGGAATGTCTTACAGGACCCGGAACATAAGTTGGTGGTACTGGATGTGAGCAATAGCGAAGCATGTGCTTTCAGACTAGTCGCTGTGTACGGCGGGACAGCCATAATTATTCAGAGGTTTAGAGGTCACCTTTGGAACGTATCGCTCTTTAGTTCTACCGGGTTATTAGAGCTCTATTGTGGATGGACGCCTGGACAAGGTGGGGGCTAGACGATAGGATAAGGGTGGAAAAGCCTCACAAACATGCTCAGCTGCTTCCAACTGGCAGACAGGTACCGACTGCATTTCCCGAATGCGCCAATGTGGACATGGGCAAAAGCATCGGGTCTTCCAGATCGTATCTAGAAAAAAATATTCTGTAGGCCAGTCGACAAAAATAACATATATTGTCCACTTTGCAAAATCGTCGGATTATTCTGCAAGCCATTAGACAAAAATAGTATAGTTTGTCCACATTTTAAAATCGTCGGTTACATGGACCCACAATTTGTGACCTGGAAGGTCGACTTGGATAGAAACCATAGGCTGGGCCCCGGGTACTGGAAGTTAAATGCGTCCTTCCCGGCGCGTCAAGCATTCAGAAACTAGGTTAGCAAGTTAGTCAATTGGAGTGTCGGGCGCAATTGTCAACAACCGATAGTGGATAACCCTGAAAAGGGCTATTAGAGAAGAGACGGTAGAGTTTATTAAGTAAATAACTTTAGGGGAATCTAGGATATATGGGAACCTAGTTAGGGAGCAAGAAGAGGCGCTTAGGAGAGGAAGAGAGGCTGACATACTGGTAGCAAGATTGGTCGACGATCAATGCTCCAATGCTAAGAACGAAGATTGCTTTGTGAGAGCTAGGGCACGTCCGCTACAACATATGGGGATGAAAGCAGTTCAATGGACCCGAGTTGCAGAGCTGCGACTGGGCAACAAGGCCACAATTCGATTTTGACGGGCCGGGATAGGCGCATGCAACATGAATCCAGTAAGTGTACGGAATTTCAGCGGCACTTCGCCGAACAGTACGATGCGCGCGGTGTGTCGGAGACGGAGGTAGATATCACATCCTACTTCGACAGTATGACCAGCCTCTCGTCCAGGGACGTTGAGTTCTGCAAAATCCCGACAACAGCAGAAAACCATGGAGGCGCTATGACAGGCTGCACAAGTAGAAGTCTCCGGGCTTGGATGGTTTACCTTCCGAACTTTATCTCTATATGCTAGACTTGTTCGGTGATCTCTTGGCGAACGTCTAGCACAACTGGCAGCAGAAGGGGAGAATACCCAGTGCTGTAAGCCGTGGAGTGATGGTGCTGCTGAGGAAATTCCCGAACAGGAAGGGGGCACACATTTTTAGGCCAATAACTCTACTGAAAGCAAATTATTAGATTTTGGCCAAGGTGTTAGCCAAGATGTTGGCGCTTGACGTAGATAAGCTGGTCTGGGATGGACTGCTATGCATTATACGAAAAATATCTTTTCACGGCCACTTCCACCTCATGGGCTAAATCATAGAGATGATAGGCAAGGCAACTGGTATAGATGGGGCCCTGATCAATATAGATTAATCAAAAGCTTTTCATAATGTAGACCATCAATACTTATAGACTGTCCTCACGGCGGGCGGTTTCCGTCCCGTTTTCACAGGCTGGATCATTGCAATGTACAGCGATATTTTTTAGAAGGTCAAAGTAAATGGCAACTCATCGGAATCGTTTGGCATCGCTCATTCGGGGCGACAAGGATGCCCACTCACGCGCCTTTGGTACGTGCTAGCTCTTGAGCTATATTATTAACGAAGTTGGATATTTCGAGGGACATGCGGCGTGAACTAGGACGCATAAGGTTCGTGTCAACTTATACGAACGACGTCAGCGTAATAGTAGCTGACACCTCGAAGTGATCAGCACCAATTTATGGTAGTTCGAAGCGGTGTTAGGACCAACAATTAATCGGGACAAGTCGGTGGGCTCGCACCTCGGCACCAGGACAGGCAGCCCCATGCCAACTGATAGCGTTGCGGGGCGCTGAACGGAAGGAACGGTTAAATTGCTCGGGGTTTGATTCAGTCCAGACATCCAGGTGGACAAGAACTGGAGTGTGGTGACGAGTAGGGTAGTCGTTCCCACCCAGAAATGAGCAGAGAGTAAGCTGTCCCTGAAGGATCGGGTGGAAGTTGTAAATCCGTACATCGCTTCCGTCATCTATTATCGCCTGACCTTCTTCCTTTGTCCTGCTTTGTGGCCGATCAAGCTGGAGCGGTTGCTCTTCCTCTTTCTGTTGAAGGAACATGTTCCGCTCCCCAGACTGCTGTCAACAACCGCTGGGTGGGGGACGGGGCATGCCATGGCTAATGATGCGTAGACACGCGCTGAGCCTGCGCCTTCTTCAGCGTTTCCTTAACGGTGTACAGGTGTCGTCACCGTTTGTCAGTCGGAATTTTCCGCAGCTCGTCTCATTGGCGGAGCTACATTCCCGGATCAAGCGTATGCCGAGGAAAGGCGCTTGGCACCTGGAGTGCCGGCCAGCGCTCACAGCCCTCTGCCAGTCGGGCAATGCGGTTGTTGTTATTTCCACAATAGAGTTGTATAGGAGATTATTGGATGGTTAGACCGACGACCTTCTCGGGTAAACTCTGAGCGTCGGGAGGGAACAATTAGATGGTCTTTTCCGGAGCACCTTCGCGTCGGGGCCTATGGATAACGTCCAGAAATCCCTAGCCTAGCAGTGCTTCCAGTGAGCTCTGCCGGTTCGGGGCAAGCTCTACAGGCAAGGAAGCGTTGTCAGACGGGCCACACCTCTCCGAGATGTGCGCAGGGCGACCAGACTGTTCTGCATGCACTCGTCTAGTGTCCGGGTATTGCTGACTTGTGGAGCTTGGTCGAACAGTTGTTGACACGTATAGGACGGGACGATTGTCAGCCGAGTCCATTGTGATGATCGCCCCGCCGCTTTGTTTTGTCCGGGAAGGAAAGGCGGTTTACCTCTGTCTGGTGGCTGTAGCGAAGGAGGTAGTGTGGTGGACGAGACTGAAAGGACTGAAGACAAATCCTCTTCGACCAAGCCCTCATCGACTCTCTTCAAGTTCCACTAGAAAAGGAAACTGAGGGTGGAGATGGAAGTACTGCCCCATTGAAGGCGGTAAGATGGCAGAATCGTTAGCACGCCGGGAGAAATAATTAGCGGCATTTCTTCCGACTTTACGTTCTGAGTTCAAATGCCACCGTGGTTGACTTTGCCTTTCATTCTTTCGGAGACGTCTTTACCTTTCATCCTTTCGGGGTCGATAAAATAAGTATCAGTTGTGTACTGGGGTCGATTGAATCGACTATCCCCATCCCCGAAAAATTCCAGGCCTTCGTGCCTAGTATAGAAAGGATTATTGTTATTATTTCAAATACGCATATCAGACTAGACCGTTGGTAAAAACAATCCTAACATTGTGCTAAAACAAGTAACCATCTTCCTAAGTACCCTAGCTGTCCCTAATAATAATGTTTTCTTATCCCTCCTTAATAATACTGTTTCCTAGCTGTCACTGATGGTACAGTTAGTACACTATGTGTGCTTATCACTATTTCCTGTAACTATCTTTGGGAATCTACCATGCGAAGCCTTTTCCTGCCAGTCACATCGTCTTTCGTCTTTATTCTGGTTTTTAACTTCATTTGGCTTTCTGGTATCGCTATGTCCTACTGTTACTCTCGTAGCTCTTAATAAACTTTATTCACTATTACCTACATAGGATGCTATATCTATCCTAGCTAACTCTGAGCAATCTTCTACTGATATGAACCCTATACCACCTACTTTTCTACGTAAATATAAGCTTGACACACCTGCTCTTGGATGAAACCCTCCATTCATATTGAAATCCTTCATAGTTAAACATTCTAGATTTGCTAATTCACATGTTGTCCATCTACAAGAGCTGCCCAATATTTAGGTAACGATACTGCTCAAATATGTACAGACTTCCCTAGTTTCGGAATATTTAGCTTTGAATTTATTAGCTTCCTCACCCTTCTGATATATTCCTTCTCAATTTTCGTTTTCATTTCTATAGTTATTATTCTGTCAGATTCTGATATTCCTATGTATTTATAACTCTCTCCTTCTTTCATTGATTTTAGTGTCTGACCATCTGGTATTTGGATGCCTTCACTAATGACTACCCTCTCCCTTTTCTATGACTAGTTTTGCGCACTTATATATGCCAAATTCTCTACCTACATCTTTGCTGAAGGGTCTTATTGTATGAATTAAGGGCTCTATCTCTATTTTTCTATTGTTACTAAAAAGCTTCAGATGATCCGTGTAGAACAACTAGTTCATTTTCCCTTAACTATCTCTAAACCGATGCCATGCCTTTGCTTTTCTTAATACTAAACTGAGAGGGATTAAGCATAAAACAAATATGAAAGGGGATAACGAGTATCCTTGGAAAATTCTTCGCTTGAAATTTACTTTTCCTAACCCTGTGTCAACTGCCTATAGATCTACCTTCTATTTGTTCATGACATAGCTAATTAACCATGTTATGTTGTCATCAATACAGAATATCCCCAGACATTCCCTTATTCATGAGTGTGGAATCATGTGATAGGCTTTATAATCTACCCATTCTCTTGCTAAATGTTTCATTCTAGATTTCACTTCTGTTAGAAATCCTTTGTCTTTGTATGATAGATAATGCGTTCCTCTAGCCGTCTTCCTGCAATATTTCTCTTCACTTGAAGTATATTCTGGCTATCAATGTGCTCGCAAATCTTTTCTGAGAGCATTCCTGTTAACAACCTCCACACTAATGGTAAAAAACAATAGGTCTATAAATACTAGCTATATTGCCCTTGCTCCTGTTTTTCATTAGGAATACTGTATTCCCTCTATTAATCCAATATGTTATTATTCCTCCATTCAGGCTATCCTGAATGTGTTTCCTCAGTCTCCCATGTAAGCTACTAAATTTCCTTAACCAGTACCCTGAAACTAAATCCGGTCCTGGGCCTTTCCACTTACGCATTTTTCCAACACTTTAGACATTAATGCACTAGTTAGTTTCAGGTATGGCTGCTTGCCAGTTATTATTTCTTCCCTTACTTTCTTTAACAATTCTGCATTCCCATTACGACTAACTGACTTATCCCAAACATTACTCCAAGACTTTCTAGCTTCTTCCTCATTAGGGTTCCCATCTTCTGTACTTCTACACTATTTATTTGGCTATCAATTATCCTATGGACTCTCTAAAACCCTCTTTCCTCTTGTTAGCGATCTATTCTTTTCTGATATCAGGAAAGCTTACCTGTTATTGCCATGATACGCTGTTTCAACTCTTCGATGACTATCCGGAATACCTTCTCATTGACTAAGTATTTTCTTCTCAAGAGAAGATTTAAATCTTGTGTTTTCTAACATATAAAGTGCAGTAACCTGTTCATTGTTAAATTTTTGAAACGTTAATCCCACATATTACTTATGTATATAAAAGATATAAGAATTAAGAAAATGCGAGTATGTGTGCGCTCATATGCGTGTATGTGATCACATAATGAACACACACACACACAAACACACACGCACACACACATACACACATACACACACACATACGCACACACGCACACACACATACACACGCACACACACACACAAACACACACACAGATATATATATATATAAGTTTTTTTAGGTAGATTATGTACATAAAGACAAACAATACTGAAAGTTATGGATAAAGGAACTAGCAGCATTACAATATGTAAAAACAAATACTATCTGAACATTGAATAGGATTTGTTTTTAGGTAAAGAACATTCAGTGAATGTTTTATCCTATTCTTCAAAAGACTCTATGGATTCTTTATTGAATTTCCATTTCACAATAACATGATATAGATAATCGAATGCCTTCCAACAATTTTAAAGCGAACAAGAGTATATTTGTCGCATTAATGAATATAATTAGCAATATGTGTATGCCGTGTTTCAGAGATAAGAACAGATATATTGATGCACACATATACACAGTCACCTACACCTAAAATATATGTATATGTATTCATGTAAGTAAATATGTAAGTGTGTATGTATGTATGTATGTATGTATGTATGTATGTATGTATGTATGTATGTATGTATGTACGTGTATGTATATATGTATAAATATATTGCATACATAATTACAAACATCCTTTCTGGCCAAATTATTCGCCTTCGGAATTGCAATTTTAATTATAGATACACATACAGATAGACAATAAGTATATAAACAATGTATATATAATAAGCATTGTTGATATGCACACTATTGAGATAATATTATTAATGCCCTAAGTAAAGTTCCCTGATTTCAATAATTGATTTCAATATGCAGCCCCTAATCAAAGCATCAAAATCATGCATAGGCACAGCTACATACATATATACATATATATTTGTGTGCATGCATGACTGTACATACAGAGTGAGATATTCAGTGTGCAAGACTTAATTTGGAAGAAGACACGAGCAAATTATGATTCAAAGATATTCCTGATATCAATACAATATTTTAAAAATTGAAACATCATGTCTTATTCCTATTGCACCGCTCAAATGAAATAAGATATTTGTCGAAACGAGACCAATAACTACTCTGAATGACATAGATATAGACATTATAACATACACATATATACCCAAGCATGCACGCACACACACATACAAACACACGCACGCACGCACACACACATACATATCGAGACGTACATATACCCCCAGCACGAACCCACACACACACATATAGACACACACATACAGAGACACCCATACATTCACACACAAACACAATATTTATTTTAATGTATCAGGGATAAATATATCTCTACATAATCTACCCATTCAACTATCTCTGCTAAACCGAATGATATCCCGACCACACTTTGCTTCAGAAATCTCTAGGAAAATCTCCTCATATAAAACGACCCTAACACAAGGTGGCATCAGATGTTGAACGAGTGCCCTTTTACACCATTAATCCTAGTTAGAACCCGTTTTTTTTTCGTAAGATCTTAAATGAAATTTTACTGTTTACTAATGCAATGCTTCATTATTTCTTCTCCACAACAAGGTGGTTAGATTGAAGAATCGTTAGAGCCCCGAGAAAAATGCATAGCGGCAATTTGTTCATTTTTAGATCTGACTTCAAATCCAGACGAGGTCGACTTTGGCTTTCAAAGTTTCGGAGTCAATAAAATAAGTAACAGTTGAGCACTGGTTCCATGTAATAAACTCAATCTACCCCCAACTGGCTCGTGCCAATATTTGAAAACAAAATTTCTCCACAACTTTATAGCGTCTACTGCTACAATGTTTAAACTACACTCTATTAATCACAGTAACGCATTAAGGAACGCAAGGAGAAAAGGGAAATATTTTATATTTTTGTGAGAATATTTAAATATATGTAAATAGTAAACAAAACGTCGAGAGGCAAACTCTATTTTGAGAAGAAAAAGGAGCCTTTGGACTTATAGAGAAAATATATCTATCATATTTTCTAAAAGCAATATAAGAAAGGCTTAGCATACCAGAGTAAAATCACCAAATCTGGGATAACAAACAGTCAGAAACTCGCCACCACTATATCCGGGTTCAATATATATTGTTGCATTACCCTAATATTGGAATTTACTCATTTGTATTCTTCTGAAGCAAGTTTACTTGATATATAAGTTTTCCTAAGACAACTATCCTTCTCGCTACATGAATGTCAGTAAATAACAACCAGGCGCACGCCACCACCATACCATCTCAGTCGAGATTCACGGGGCTTGTCGGCGATTGCTGCCACTCCATATCGCCGACGAATGCTGTCATTGGTGATATGGTCGAGTAGGGTAATGCCTGATATCCGACGCAGCATCTTCGTCTCCATAACACTGACGCGGTTCTCCAGCTCCTTTGTGGCTGGCCAACATTCAGCACCATAAATTGCGACTGGTCGGATGACTTAGCGATAGATCTTGGATTGATCTTCTTATCACACATCACTGGAGTTGTGATTCTCCACTTCAGCCAGGCTGCATTCATGCGTGATATGACCTCGGGCTTCAGGCTTCCGTCCGCAACGATTCTTGACCCCAGATACTTGAAGACATCTGTTCGGGGAAGCTCGGTATTGTCGACAGCAATGGAATCCTGCACCCTTTCATCAGTTGTTAAATATTCGGTTGTTAAATATTGGGGATATTTCTTCAAAAATGAAGAAATATCCCCAATCGAAGATATTAGTACTTTACAGTATGTCAAAAGTGAAGGAAGGAAGGAAGGAAGGAAGGAAGGAAGAAAGGGTCAGAGTTAAATAGATATGCGTTACGTAGTTCCATAATCAAATGAATAATAAAGTTATAGGTAAGGTCCATTAGCAACATAGCATACCAACACGGTATTTAGAAGGGAAGAAAATACCGCAGCCATTCCCATCAAAACACAATTGACTGATGAATAAATTTTCACGAAATCAAGAAATCTAAACAGATATGAATAAGTTAAATATAACATCAACTAACGTAATATATTACCTATAAAAACTGCTGCCTACGTTGTGTGTGAATGCACAGGTGTACAGATAAATGAAGCGTATATACAAGGGAGAAAAACAAAAGAGACATTGGAAAATGAATGAAGAAGAAATAACAAAAGAGGGAATATCTTTCGGCTTGACTTAATCTTAACCAAAACACATAGTACAATCACGATCAAGAAGCGAATCAAAGGATATCCAGGAAAGAAATGAATATATGAGGGTATGAAGAGCATAGTTGAGATAAGGGAGAAAGTTAAAGAGCAGTTGTTTAGGGTGGGTTGTTTAACCCTGAGTCTCAAATCTGATTGAGTAGAGCTCTTATGATCAAAGGCAATTTCAGTCATGTTTTTCACATAGGCGGGGGCAAAGGTATATAGTTAAGAAGTGGTTTCGGGTTCATCCCCACTGCGCAGCACTTTAGGCAAGTATCTTCTACTATAGTCCCGGGTCAACAAATGTCTTGTGAGTGAATTTGGCAATCGGAAATTGCATGGAAGCCCGTCTATATATATATATAAGTGTATGTATGTGTATCTATCTATCTATCTATCTATCTATCTATCTATCTATCTATCT
>JAOPUL010407029.1:0-11593 GCA_027564515.1 Octopus rubescens | reverse complement strand
CATATCTGCGTGAAACGATTGGACAATCCTGAAGAGTCTTGGAGGACAGCCAATCTTGGCAAGGATCTTGAACAGGCCGTCCCTACTAACCAGGTCAAAAACCTTTGTGAGGTCGATGAAGGTGATGAAGAGTGACTGCCTTTCCTCGTGGCACTTCTCCTGTAGCTGTCGAAGGGAGAACATATCAATGGTGGAGCGCACCAATCTGAAACCACACTGTGCTTCGGGGTATACAGAGACTTGAGGAATGCATCTGTCTTAGCTGGCTGCTGAGTTGCAGTAGCATTGAATCGCTGCTTGCTTGGAGGCTTGGAGCGTGCATCATTTTTGTTGGAGTCTGAGATTGCAGCAAACCAGGGAGTGGTCTGTGTCACAGTCAGTGCTCTGAAAGGACCGAGTCAGGAGCACATTTCTCAGGTGGTTGCGTCTTGTGGGGATCAGATTCAGCTGGTGCCAGTGCTCCAAGCGAGGATGACGCCAGGAAATCCTGTGTCGAGCTTTGACCTGGAACTAGGTGTTGTTAACACATAATCCATAGAGCATGCAGTGCTCAAGCAGCCGTTGCCCATTTTCATTCATGTTGCCAACCCCGTACCGTCCCAGACACCCTGTCCAAGAGTTGTGATCAGCTCCCACTCTGGCGCTGAAATCACCAAGTAGCACCAGCTGTTCCCTATTTGGGATCACCTGCATTTTCCTAGAGAGCTGATCATAGAACTTATTCTTGTCATCTTGTGTGGAATAGAGGATTGGGGTGTAAGCAGTGATAAGGCTGACAGGCCCATCTGAAGTGTGCAGTCAGAGTGAGAGAATCTGCTCTGAATATTCGCTACTGAGTTCCACCAACTTCAGCAGTGAGTTCCTCACGGTGAAGCCGACACCATGCTCTCTGGTCTCATCTATGCCTTTACTCTGCCAGAAAAAGGTATACTCTCTTTTGTGAAGGGTCCCGAATCTGGGAGTCTCATTTCCTGGAGTGCTGCGATGTCCACTCGGAGTCGAAGCAGCTCATTGTTGATCACTGCTGTCTTGCAAGTGTCGCTGATCTTTTGAATATCCTCTGATAGACCAGTTGTCATGGTCCTTATGTTCCAGCATCCAAGTCTGAATGCTGGTTTCTTACAATGTTTGTTTGTTTTTCTTGGTGCAGTATTTACAGCCCACGATTCAGGATATTAGTTTCCTTAAGCTCCATGCACCCAGTGGAGCAGATGGGCTGTGACAGGACGGTACCTAACTGGCTTGAGGCAGGCGGTATCTGTCCAGTGAGGTACAATGACCTCTCCCTCTGTCGAAAGCAGCTCCTAGCGGCTTGCTCTTACGACAATCATGAGCAGGCTTATAACCGGTATACTGCTGCTTTCTGTGTTTTGCCGCCATGGTTAGACGATGCTGTAGTGTCCCCTCCAGGGCGCAGGCCTCGGCGATTTTATGGGAGGTCAGCAGTTGCCCATGCAGCACGTCTCCCCTCTCCACCACCAGTGTTATCCAAGGGAAGGGCCGAGACCAATATGACTTGGCATCAGTGGGGCCACAGGAGTTGCCAGAACGAGGTTGGATATAGCATCGAACTGCCTTAGGGACTCTGGCTCCGGATTTATCCTCGGGGTTTACTCCTGAAGCCTCTCCCAGTGAGAGGGTATGGCCGCAAGGCAGTGGAATTGTAATTGTCGCTGCTGACTTAAGCGGTAAGGGCACAGTAAGTAGCACTAATAACGAGAGTTGCTGGTTTGGATGTCCGTTGTCTCTTCAGAGTTTTCAGAGTATATAACTACATTATATACACTATCACCTTTCTTTTTAAGGGTGTAGAGTGAAATTTGAGGAGACAGCGTTTAGAGGTGCTTTGTTGATTTCTATTCATCGCTTCTCGACCTTTTGACTAAGATCAAAGTGCAGTTTCTATTCCTTAAATCAATCATCATTTAATGTCCCTATGTCATGCTGGTATGGGTTAGGCAGTTTGACAGGATTTAATGGGTTCAAAGATCGCTTCATGCACCCATAATTCCTTTGGTGTGTTTTCAACAGCTGGATGCCTTTCCTAATGCCAACCACTATTACACTGTGAACTGGGTGCTTTTCCTGTGGCACTGAAGTCACCATGCAACTTGCAAGACTAAAATTCCCTTCATCTGTGCGGGGCCACAGTAGTGAGGGAGGAACATCTTTTGATGTGAGAAATGGTAAGAAGAGAACAGGCTTCTATTCTAGTCACCTGGCTCCTTCTCTTATCCTTTAACAGATAAATAATCATTGGTTATTCAATAATAAGCAATGCTTAACCCTTTAGCATTTAAACTGGCCATATCTGGCCAAAATATTCTATCTGTTTTATGTTCAAACAGGCCAGATCTGGCTTCTTACATCAACCCTACAATATCATTCTAAACAATTTAAGTTACCTCATCAAAATCTCATAGCTACAAGATAATGCATCATTAATTCAAAACAGTGTGAATAAAAAAGCAAAATAATGTGAATACTAAAGGGTTAAAGTCAAGGTAATATCTTTAATAAAAGTCAGATCAACAAAGCAACTATTTTCTGCCACTGATAGACAAAGGTCTTCTTTTTGCCTCACCATAACTTTCAGCTTTGGCTGCCCCAAAACACTAGTATTTGTTGTAGTTCCAGTTCTTCTTGGCTACTTACAGATATTGGTACATATCATTGGTTAGTGACCAGCAGTCCTTATAACATGGTGCCTGCCATTGTTGATTCTTGTGTCTGTGGTCCTGCTTGGATTTAAATCTGCTCATCCAACAGGAATAACTGTTAAAGTCATTAGTTTAACCCCTTAGCATTCAGGTTACTCTGTCAAATATAATGCTTATTTATTCACATTGTTCTGAATTCATCATGCATTAGCTCAGTTTCAAGATTTTAATAATGTGATTGTTTACTTTTTAGAGTGACATTGTAGGCTAGGGAGGTGAGTGGCTTGATCTGGCTAGTTTGAACATAAAACAGGTAGAATATCTGGGCCGGTTTAAATACTATAGAGGTAAAGCATGATTTCAGAAATGAGGCTCTTTTGGACTATACTGGCCACTTGATTGCTGGCACAGATTGGTTGTTGTTGATTCCATTGACCCCAGAGAATGGCTAGTGCAATATTTTATTGATACTTGAAGGATGAAAAGCAAAATTGATCTTGGCAGGATTTGAACTCAAAATGTAAAGAACCAGAACAAATACCACAAAGTATTTTGTTTGATGTTCAAACATATGTGCACTTCCATCCTCCAGTTTATTTATTAACATTGTAGATCAAGATTATAATAGTTGATATAAATGTTGATTGGTTGGTTTCTCCAGTCATGATTTACATTGCATAGAGATGGAGGGGTGGGGGGAATAAGTGAGATACAGAGAGAGTTATCATCAGAGGTGCAGGATGATTTCATATACTAGGCTTGGTGGCAGGCAGTGAGTAAATGAATGTCTCCCACAACCCATGTACACAGTGAAAGAGAAAGAATCAGGGACAGAGGGAGTGTGTATGTGTGCATATATCTGAAGAGAGAGAGTGTGTTTGTTAACGTCTGTAATATAAAATCAACAGACAGTAATTTTCTCAATTTTTTTTTTACTTTTTGATCATTGTTTTATTTAATTTTATTTTAAGTTAATAAATATTTTTCCTTTGAAGATTAGTATTCATTTCATCATTTTGTATAAACACCAAGAAATTTGATAAACGTTAAATTATAATTATTATATGTATACCATATTTCCTGATATTACCATCCATGGTGGCAAAAGTATACTTCTAAACTCAACTGTTGTCATATGACAAGTAACCTTCTGATATTTAAAGATTTGATCTTGGTTGAATAGATTTCAAAACTGAATTAAATAGTTTAAACCATTCCATTCAGCTTCTATTACCAAAATATTGAACTGAGAAACTAACAGAGGTGCCACTAAGTGGTTGCTAGAAATAGTAGCCAAATCTTCTTCAAACTTGACTCAGTGTCTTGTGAGAGAAAGGATACATTGAATAATAAAGTCCTAGATAATGTCAGATGGAATAGTTACAGTTGGAATGTCTTTGTTCAGAAGTCTTCTCAATTAAGGCTGACTGTTATTATTGATTTCAAATTTCACCTAAAAGTGGGATCATCATTTAACATCTGTATTCCATGCTAGCATGGTTGGATAGTTCGACAGGATGTGATGAGCTAGAGGACTGCATCAAGCTCCAATGTCTTCTTTGGCATATTTTCTATGGCTGGATGCCTTTCCTAATGCCAACCACTTTACAGAGTGTACTGGGTGCATTTTCTTTTTTTTGACACCAGCACTAGTGAGCTTACCAAGTAACCTGCAAGATAAGCCTCGTCAACTGAGTGGCAGATGTAGTATTGAGGGAGGTGGCTTTGTACCAGGTATTGAGAGGCTTAAGTATGATAGAGGGACAGGAAGAGGTGTCTTACTGTAAAGATACATGGCTGTCCCTGTTGGGAAAGGAGAAAAGAGGCGTCAGGGCATACCCTTGAGGTACAAGCAGGGGCATAAACAGCAAATAGGGATTGGGAATCGAGGATGGCTGGGTTTATCAAAGGAGAGTAAGAGACGGTTAGAGAGTGGGTGGGGGGGGGGCAATTATAATTACTGCTCATTCATTTGTAACGTTTGTCAGGGTGTCTAAGAATGGTGGGAAGGGGAAGGCATCATGGATCATGTGGTGGTATTAAACCAAGCACCTAAAGTAAACAACAGCAGAATTTGAAGTCAGAACGCTATGAGTTGGAGTCAATATCACAAGGTATCTTGATCTGATACTGTCAGGATTTTTCACCTTGACTGTGGTAAGAAGTTTGCATGACACCTTGGGCAAGTTTCCTCTGCTATAGCAAAGTCTTGGTAGATGGAAACTGAAAAAAGCCCATCATCATCATCCTTAAACGTTCGTTTTCCATGCTGCAAAAACGATGCCATAAAGTTTCTGTTTTCATCTCTGCAGAGAGGGACCAAGTTATCTCCCTTTAACAGCTAGTCTTAATGTTGACGTTGGATTTATTCAAATTTCTCTGTTAAATCACATCGCTTGGAATAACTTTAAAGACAGTAATAAACTAAACTGAAAAAATGGTTGCTAATACTATTCTAGAATATGGTTATGAAGAGAGAAACAATACGGGAATGACTACAGATATTTAAATGTGTCTGTAGCGGACAAATTGTCACAGCTAGCCAAGTTTACATCTTATTATATCTTTTTTTCTTCCTATGACAAACCTTTAAAATATAATAAGATAACTTCATATCTTCTACAATCAACTGCTGTTCTGAAAACAAAACAAAACAAAAAAAAAAACAACCCAATTACTTTAGGGTCCCAAATGCCAAAATTTGAAACCAATATTAACAATTTGTTGATAGACATAAAACACTAGTAATACTGCAGTTATCTCCCTTCACCAGTATGAATGATTTTCAAAATATATTCCAGATTTCTGCCTCAGCATTTTTTCTTGGTTGCAAATTGAAAGAGTTGTCAGGACAGCGGACAAAACATTTTGTGCTGTTTATTCCAGTTCTTTACAACCTGAGTTTAAATCCTGCTGTGGCCTACTTTGCCATTCATCTTTCCATTCTTTTACTTGGTTCAGTCATTAGACTACAGCCATGCTGGGGTACTGCCTTGAAGAATTTTAGTATAACGAATCGATCCCAGTATTTAGTCTATCGGTGTCTTTTGCTGAACTGTTAAGTTACGGGACAAACACAGACATATATGTATACAATTTGGCACGTTAAAGCATCCAGCCTTAGAAACCAAGCCAAATTAGACTGGAACCTGGTGCAGCCCTCCAGCTCTGGTCAAACCGTCCAACCCATGCCAGCATGGAAAACGGACGTTTAAGGATGATGATGATGGGCTTTTTTCAGTTTCCATCTACCAAGACTTTGCTATAGCAGAGGAAACTTGCCCAAGGTGTCATGCAAACTTCTTACCACAGTCAAGGTGAAAAATCCTGACAGTATCAGATCAAGATACCTTGTGATATTGACTCCAACTCATAGCGTTCTGACTTCAAATTCTGCTGTTGTTTATTTTAGGTGCTTGGTTTAATACCACCACATGATCCTTGATGCCTACCCCTTCCCACCATTCTTAGACACCCTGACAAACGTTACAGGTGCTGCCTTTCTTCCTGATTTAATGACATCCACCCTGTAAAAATAAACCTAAAACATAATATATAAACTCTGAGATCAGTTACCATAAAGCTAGTTTTCAAGACTTATTCCTGGCCTGGTTGTTTACCCAACTTCAAAACAATTAAGAGCAAAGTCAACCTGGTGGAAGAGAGTGTAGGAACTTGCTGGACTGACCACTACAAACTGGTCACTTTCAAGGACTGCAATAACAAGTTGTCATAAAAAAACAAAAAAAAAACATCCGGAACAATTGAGAATGGCACAGTGCCAGGTGAGTGTCTATTTTTTTTGTCTAAATCTCTCCCACATGTCACAGATCAGATTAAGATTAACTCTTTGGTGCTCCTGAGCCACTTGTGCCCAGCACTGACAGGAATTAGCAGCAAGGCTGTCATAATATACAATTTCTACATTGTCATTAGGCTATAAAGCATACAAACACTATATATACTTACCAATAATTGGTCAAAACATGTATAATCAAACACATGCTGCACTCACTGAACCCGCACCGCTTTACACAAATGTTGTTAATGTCTTTGCCCCTCTACCCCCACAACTCATATTCCTAACATCCCCTTCCTCCACCTGTGTTCATCACTTGCTGCATCTTCTTCCCCTCTGAACATACCTGCACATAATCTCTCCTCCACAACTCATCTTCCTAACACTCCCTTCACTCACAGCATTTTTACCTTCCCACTCACCCTGTCCAATCCTCTCTATTACTTATATATCCACCTCCCTGTAACTTTAGGGTATGCCTTGACACATTTTCTTCATCGTCTTCTCTCATTCTCTCCTGTTATTTTCCATCCAAGGCAGTGGTTCTTAACCATTTTTTATAATTAAATATTGTTAGGAATTGTATAAAAAACTTATTTGTGTATTCATCATCATCAAGTGTCTGTTTTCAATGCTGGCATGGGTTAGCCGATTTGACTGGAGACTGGCAAGCCATAGAGCTGCACCAGGCTCCAGTCCATTTTGGCTTGGTTTCTATGGCTGGATGCTCTTCCTAAAACCAACCACTCCAGAGAGTGTACTGGATGCCTTTAACGTGTCACCGGCACAGGTGTTTTTAACATGTCACTGGGCAAGTATTTTTAATGTGTCACTGGCATGATAATATAGATGTATATTCAATTTATTGCACATAAACTTTAACAACAAAATCTATGGACCCCTGTTGAGAACTATTGATCTAAGGTAACCTTGTATCTCCTCTAATGCTAGACACCTGTTTCTCTCTCTCTCTCTCTCTCTCTCTCTATTCATACTCTAACCTCTCCTCACCTGGCACAAAGCCACCTCCCTCAGTTGAGGGGGGGGCAGTCTTGTCTTTCAAGTTACTTGGTGACATCGTTGATGCTGGTGCTGCATAAAAAGCACCCAGTCCACTCTGTAAAGTGGTTGGCAGAAGGGCATCCATCTGTAGAGATCATACCAAAGCAGACAGTAGAGTTGGAGTTTTTCCCCTTATGTGTGGCCATAAACCACTCATACCCTGGTCCACTTCCAGTCACCCTAACACTCCAGCCCTTTTTACCCCTCACCACATTCCTGCTACCATAATGAAAACTTTCAATGTAATCAATTTATAATATACTTTCTGTCAACATTTGGCTGTCAAAATGAGTTACATATTTCATACCTTTCATGTAAATGTTTTAATTACAATAACAATTTTTTTATTTGCCACCAGGGCAACAGATGAGGGGCAATAAAAAGACAGACATAAAATGTGTGCACTTATGTAGAATTTAATGATTTAAAACAAAATCAAATCAAAATATACAATATCAACAAAAAGAAATGAAATATAAGTATACATGGTATATAGTATAAGATAAAAAAAAAAGTGATGATGCAATCCTCCTGATACAGGAGGACCTCTTCCTCCTGAACACCAAGAGCAAGTGCCCTCTCCAATTCCTGTTCTCCAACTTACGGGTTTATACTCTGAGTGGTGCTACCCACTCTTACCATTTTCACCACTTTCTCCCACCTTTCAATTCATTTGAGAACAGTACCTCCCTCATCTTCCTTTCAAGTGAAACTTGAAAAGTTGATGAAGGCTTTTTACCCCAAATCTCTGTCTGCATACCTTTCAGGCTTGACTACCAGACTAAAGAAAACTGTCTTCACTGCTTGATTAAAGGAAAGTTGTGGGGCTTTCATTACTGTGGATTCGGACAATAGATGTGACTATGTCCCAATACATTTCTACCACCATCTATTTCTCTCTCTCACTGTTACTTGGCAACCCCATTAGTGCTGGTGCCACATAAAAACCACCTAGCACACACTGTAAAGTGGTTGGCATTAGGAAGGGCATCCAGCTGTAGAAACCATGTCAAATCAGACAATGGAACTTGGCTTGCCAGCTCCTGTCAAACCGTCCAACCCACACCAGCGTAGAAAATGAATGTTAAATGATGACACACACACACACATATATATCTGGTATATGATACATAGATGGATATCTCCACCACCATCTATCTCTCTCCCTGTCTGTCTGTCTCTTTAACTATCTCTCTTTCCTTCCTTTCTTTTCCTACTGGGGTAGTCAAGTATCTCCTCTATTGTAAGACACCTATTTCTGTCCCTCTATTATACTTTAACCTCTCAACTAGTACAAAGCCACCTCCCTCAGTATCACTCCCTCTCCCAGCATTTAATACTTTGACAATTTTACATTTTCATAAATAAATTTTTGAAAGGTTCAGATTTTTAGGTTTTGTGATCAAGATGATTCCCATCCAACACCTCAATTTGTGGCTAATTTTTTAAATATAAATTCCATCCACACTGAAACATATATCTGAAATTTTCATAAGCAGTGGTTTTCGACCCTGGTACCTATTAAAATTACTATGACCATCACTAACCGCTGAACAAAGTCTGAAAAAAACTCTGCACAAGACAGTAATCGTCTTGGAATTTAATATGCAATAGGCTCTTCAATTGTGTCTTTGCTGTGTCTTCTTTTATGTCTTTGTCTTTGCTAAGAACCATTATTTCTTTACACCTATTTCCTAGCTGTAAGATATTTTCGATGAAGAAATTAGGAATACTAAAATCTTTCGACACACAAATAACAATAATTAAACTTTGGTGAAATATCTTTAGCTGAGTTTTGATTTTGTCTTGTCCATAGAAATCTTCAGTGTTGTTATCGATGATACGTAAACCAAACTTTGCATTTCGGAATATTTCTAGCTCTTTCCTGTCAGAGAAATATTCAGTAAAAAAACAAATATCGTAGGAAAAACTATCTTCCAATTCCTGTAAGGTGATTTTTGATTTTAAGGCCAATAATTGCTTGAAGCAATACTGACATATTTCGTTATCATTTGAGATAAAAGCAAATTTTAAAAAACACCTTATCAATATAGCTCTTTCTTTGCATTTTACATCAATATCTTTCTGCAGTATAGCTAATATTTCCTCCCGTGGCAATAACTTAGTTAAATTTGATGATCTGCTGTTAGACATGCTCTGGAGAGAATGTGTTTTGTAATTTTGAATAAAATACAGCATCATATTTACTGAATCTTTTAAAGGGATGGAAATTGTATTATTTTTGGTGCATATTAACTGTTGTTGGGCCTCCACAAATTTATGTTCATTTATCAAGTAGCATGCATACCCAAAAGAAATAAAAGGATTCAATTTGTCAATTTTAACAGCTTCTAAAATATACATCCATTGTTTTTCATGAGAGATTAAAGCCAAAAAATAAAATGACATTGGTTGAGCTCGTATAGAATTGATTTTGTGAAGAAGACTTCTTGCCTCTTTATACTGATCCTGCCTGATATAATAGTTAACTATTTTAAGTAGAACTGATGTGTTAGTTATCTTAGCAATTGGTTCAGTAATTCTCCATTCACCTATCTCCAAGTATTCTGCTTTAATTTCTTCATCTTCTGGAAGTAATTTTAATGCTCTATTCAAATATTCCTTGTACTCATCTTCAATGAAATCATCGCTCAACTTTCGTGTAAGTTTAGCTTGCTGTAGTAGAACTTTGCCATTCTGTGGATTGATTCTTACTGAGTGTTCAAAACATTCCAAAGCGCTGCCATAAAGACTTGGATGAAGACGGCTGAGAGCATAACCTAAACAGGCATAAGCTTCACTAATTTCAGAATCATTGTCATTTAATTTCTCAAATAATTTTTGGGCTCTTATATTTTGATTATTTTCCAAAAACAAATAAATATAGTTAATATTACATATAAATCTATTCGTTTGGGATTTAAAATTCTCTTTGAGTTCAACAGAATTCAAGAATATATGAAGAGATTCATGCCAAATATTATTTTTAAACTGTTTTTCACAGCTCTCTGATTTGATTTTATCCAAAAGAGTTTTGAAAAGTTCTTCTTTAATTTTATATAAGCCATGTTTTTTCAAATAGTCATATATTTTGAAATGATGAGGGTATTTATTTAGTTCACGCTGAGTAATCATGATGGGTTGCCAAAATATCAGTGCTCTCAGTTTTCTAAAATTTATTGATACAGATCTGGGATTTATATATGCAAGTCCTGCAGAAAAAAAAAAGTTAAAATTAGCACAAAATGAAAAACAAAAAAGGTATCAAAAGTGAGAAAAAGTTTGGTGATGTGGATTAGAGAATCTATTATATTTGAGGGGTTACTGAAAGAAGTTTCTCAAAGACCATGCAATGTCTAACTCCAAAAGAACCATTTTCAAATCCAAAATATACAACTTTGGAACTGATATTTTCCCATTGTATTTTCAGTTAAAGAATATTTTCATTTCTTACAGATCACCCAATTTAATCATTATCATTGTTTTAAAATTCACTTTTTCATAGTTGCAGGAGTTGGAGAGTGTTTATCGAGGCATATCCCATTCCTGTTGCCAACCTTCACCTGTTTCCAAGCAAGGACATGTTTTTGTGAAATATTGGAAATGAATGATTTTGCTTTTATGTCAGTGACATATCCATTTACAACTATCATGCAATGTAAAGACAAGGATGGACACACATGACTTCTGTCTATCAAAGCTTTGGTTGGCTAAGGATTACAGTAGAAAACACTTGTCCAAGGTGACATGCAATGGGACTGAACTTGAAATCATGTGGTTGCAACGCAAGCTTCTTAACCACACAGCCTGTGCCTATGTAGTATATTCCATGAGAAATCTAATCAGAAAAAGGATGAAGTGACCAAAACAGGAAGGGGGGGGGGTAGCAAACTTATGGCAAAGAAAGAAAGGTGGAGTTTTGAAGTTGCCATCATGGCATACTGGTACCACTACATCATGGGTAAGGAAAAGGTATAGAATAAGAGAGAGGGAATATAATAATAATAATGGTTTCTGATTTAGGCACAAGGCCAGCCATTTTGGGGAAGGGGGTTAGTCGATTACATCGACC
>JAOPUL010406944.1:0-11593 GCA_027564515.1 Octopus rubescens | reverse complement strand
AGAAAGAGAAAATGGAATACACGAGATTCTTTATAAATCACAACAATCGTTTCGATCCACCAGGTCTCGCGGCTGAGATACTGTACAACTGGTTATTGTGCATCCTCCGGTGCAGATATGTCTCGTCAAATGACTTTTCAAAGGTACCTCGCTCAATAAACTTGGTTTCGCTTGGTTCGATTATAGTGCATATCGTTATTTGCCTGTAGCTGGTAGCTTACAGGTTTCGTGGTTTGGAATGCCTTGGAATGGATACAGTTAATGGGTCTACATATAATTAATCATGAATAAAACATTAAAAAAATAAGAAAAAATATTGTTTAGATAAGTATACGCATGTTCAGGTAAGCACACATAGTGACACGCATACACACACCCATGGTCGCGTGGAAACGCATACACACACTCCGCTATCGATAAGGAGATATCGTTAAATAAACTCCTGAATTCCATTTTCTCTTTCTCTCGTTTGTTATATACTCGACGGACACTGAGGAATTCCTGAGGTAGATCCAATGGAATTTATATCCATACCTTGGATGACATCAGGTAGCCGTTGACAGTAAAAGTGCTTTAATCGGCATACTACTAGGTGTATACCCAAGGTTTAAATAATTACTTATATATATATTTAAATATGATATAGAAGCAGCTCAAATATAATAAATATTATTAACCACATATACTTAATGTATATGCTTCGTGTGTTTTCCGGTGGGCTGCAATGGCGTGGTGGAAAAATAGCCATTTTCCAGTCGCCGGGTGTTAAAAACACCTGAGTCGTGGATGTATATATGTGTGTCTGTGTACGTGCGGGTTTGTGTCTATCGATCTCTCTTTCCTTCATTATTGGGTGGAACTTTGTGGAAGTAATTATCGTGACTGTAGATTGCAGAGCGGGGTGATTAAAGAGAGAGCTGGAATTTAGGAAAAAGCGAAACATGGGTTTACTTGAGGCTAGATGTGAAAGTGAAGTAAGGCGTTGTTATAATGTTATAATGATGATGACGACGATAACAATAATAATAATAATAATATTAATAATAATAATAATTATTATAATAATAATGATAATAATCAATTTATAATTAGCTACAAGGGCTGACAGAAAGATAACATGAAAAGACAACACAAAGGGATTTTCGTTTGAAAATTAGACAATGATATTAATATAATGGTGTAAATATAAATAAAAATATATATATTCTCCAAATAAAGGGAGGCGCTTGGGGGATCTCGTAGAAAACCCACAAAAGCCACGGGAACCTGATTAACAGGGCCCTTCTCCTTTTCAATTCTTCATAGGTGTATCTTCAGAATAGTTCCATTCAAACTGGCCCTTTCATCCGACATTTACCCATCTCTCGACAAACTTGATAGAAGACAACACTTCCCCCTCCACCTTCACTTTCCTCTTCAAGTGGTACTTGAAGAAGTCGATGAGGACTTGGCCAATGAGAAAAGTGTCTGCCTTTAGCCCTTTCAAACGAGTCCACCACACTATCTCTTTCGCAACAGCAACTAGACAAATAAAAATCGCCCGCCCCTCCCGGCCAAAGGAGGGCGGCGGAGTGATCTTCACTATGGATTCGGCTGGTAGGCGGATACGTCCTACACGCGACAGCAGCTGTCCAACATAAACCCACAGACCAGCAATACTCGGACACTGGACGAGGGAGTGCAGGACGGTTTCGTCGCCCTGCGCGAACCTCGGACAGGCCCGGCTGACGGCACTTCCGTGCCTGTACAGTTTATCTCGAACAGGCAGCGCCCCTCGGTAGAACTGCCAGGCAAAGGACATCTGGAAGTTGTCCATAGGTCCCAGGCCGAAAGTCCTGCCGAAGAGACTGGTCAGTTGATCGTCATCGACGTCCAGAGTTTCCCCGAGAACGTCGTCTTACTTCCCCTCCACTAACCGTCTATAGAACGCTAGGGTGGAACTACAACCGACCGCATTGCCCGACTGGCGGAGAGCCGTGAGCGCTTATCGGTACTCAAGGTGCCATTCGACCTTCCTCGGTCTACGCCTAATCCAGGACTGCAGCTCAGTCAATGAGACGAGCTGTGGAAAAGATCGTCTAACGAACGGCGACCACGCCTGCTCGCCGTCATCCAGGAAACGCTGGAGATATCGTAGCCTGAGCGCGTCAGTAACCACGGCATGCACAGGCCCTCCGTTCAGAGGCCGTTGACAGCAATTGGAGCGCCTGACCATAGGAACGCGACCCTTCCACAGAAAGCGAAAGAGTAAGTGAACCAGATTGGTCAGCCAGCAGAAGGGGCAAGGGACGACGGTCAAGCGGTAATAGATGACGGATGCGATGTACGCATTCGCCACCTCCGCCCGACCTTTCAGGGACAGCTTTCTCTCGGCCCATTTCTGGGTGAGATTGGCCACCCTGCTCGTCACCTCGTCCCAATTCTTCTCCACTTGGAGGTCTGGACCGAACCAGACCCCTAGCAATTTAACCGGACCGTCTGTCCAGCGCCCCACGACGCTGTTGGACGGCATGGACTTGCCTCTCCAGGTGCCGAGTTGCAAGCCCACCGACTTTTCCGCGTTAATTTTTGCTCCTGTAAAAGGCCTCGTATTCCTGTAATGTCTCCCCAATCAGGTTTATATGCCTGTGGTTCGACATCATGACGGTGACGTCGTCGGCGTACGCAGACACGCTTCTACCGCATCCCAGATCATGCGAGACACCCTTCATAGACTCCAACTTCCGCAGTAACCCATCGAGAGTCAGTACATACAGAAGAGAGGAGAGAGGGCGCCCTTGACGGACGGAGCGCAAAATGTCAAACAGTTCCAACATGTGGCCATTCACTCGAACGACCGGACAGATACCGCTGTAAAAAGCAGGGATCCAACCCCGGAAGTCCGGACCGAGTCCGGCTACACGGAGCCCAGCCGCCAAGTATTGGTGGTCGACCCTATCGAAAGCTTTAGATTGATCTAAATTGATCAATGCCCCGGCCGTACCAGATTGGTTGCCCACCCTCTTTACGATGTAGCGCAGGAGATGGAGCTTGCACGATTTGCGCCATTCCGACCAGCTTGTCCTCGACAAGCGCCATCCTCTTCACTAGCACCTTGGTCAAAATCTTCAACTCTTCATTGAGCAGAGTGATGAGCCTGAAATTGTCTACAATGTCCCCCTTGTTTGGGTCCTTTTTCAGCAGTGTCACCGTCCCTCGACAAAAAAAAAAAAATTGGGAAATTCTCCCATTTTGCTGCCAATTGAGGTAGACGTCTGCCAAGAGGCCCGCAAACAAGTCTGGCATCGAAGTATAAAACTCGTAGGTCAGACCATTAAAACCGAGCGACCTCTTCAACGCTTCCTCCACTTCCATGGCTGTTATCGGTCCTTCGCAGCACTCTGCCTCGTTCGCCGAGAGTCGTGGCAGGCCGTCCAGATAGACACCGAAATCTGCCCCGTCGTCCGTCCTACCATTCGTTCCGAAAAGTGGAGCAAAATGCCGCTGAAGGGCCGCACACATCTGCTCGGGTTTGAACACTTTGCGCCCGTTCTCGTTCACCAAAGATCGAATAGTGGCTTTGTTGCCACGTTTCTCCTCCACCACTCGGGCCCATCGAGCAGCTTTCGTTCCCTCCCTGTCTAGATAGCGTGCCTTAGCTCTCTGACAACGCAACCTTCGTGTTTGGCGTCGAAATGTTGGTCGAGGGCCAAACTCGCCGCCAACACGTCGGTCGCGATGCCTGTCCTAAGCGCCTCGTCCAACTTTTCGACCAGCTCCCCATCTATTCCATTTCGTTCTTTCGCTAATACTTTGCTAAATCTAATGGATTCTACTCTAATTGCCCTCTTAAGGGAAAACCACCAGTTGTTGTTGACGATCGCCCCCGTCAATGCCCGCTTAACTAAAGGGCCTCTGCAAGCTGGAGATGCCGGTAACGACTTGTTCAGCTTTCAGTAACCGGGGCCCTGTCTATGAAGCCTATCTAAGTCGACCGTACAAATCACGAGTTTGTGGTCTGTGTAACCGACCATGTGGAATTGCGGACATTCTATGCTATCCTTATCTGCTGGCCTACAAAATACTCTGTCTATGTACGATCTAGACGACCCGATGCGGTTTGACCAAGTCCACATTGGCACTGCATAGGCAGCCACTAGTCTGAAAGCAGCGCCGTCGCTGCCGTTCACATCTAGGACCACCAACTTACCTTCCGGATCCAGGAAGATTACCTGTATGTTCAAATTCAGGATTTTCCGAAACAACACCTCTGTTTCACCATCGCCCATTTCCGGCCGACACGGAGATAGAAAAATCTCGTAGTCGCTGAAAATGCGCGTCAGGTGTTGCAGGTTGGAAAGCCTGGTTTCGCTAATCGCTGCCACATCCAAACTATGAGACCTCAGATCATTTAAAACATGTCTCTGTTTCCAAGATGATCTTAGGCCTCTCGCATTTAAACACCCTATTCTGAGAATAGCCATCAAAGAAGAAGAGGTTATTAGGAGAAAGGCTACTTACTTTTTCTTTCCCTTGTTGGCTGGGAGGCTGTTGTCTCCATTGCTCTTTTCGCTGGGTGTTTCCACCAGCTTTTTTAAAATGTTTTCATCGTATGTTTTTTGGCAACCCCCAACAGCTTTCGGGTAAAGTGTTTTGATGATGTTATGTTTTTGTTTGGTGGTTTTGATGATTTGGATGTTTGCTGGTGGTGGTGTGTTGTCTGTGATGAAGACAAAGTCTTCTATGGTGATTTTGTATATTTGTACGAGGTGTTCTGCGAGGTGCGGGTCGTTTGTGTCGATGGCTGCAAGGTGGGTGAAGTTTTCGTTTGCTGTGTTTTCTGTTGGTGTTTGTATTTTTGTGTCAAAGCTGTTGGGAGTTCCCTCCAACTTGCGCCACTTCCCATTCTCGTCGATTGAAAGATTGCCTTTTTTTTCTTTTTCTACGTTCGACCGTTTGCCAGTCGCCCCCCACAACTATGGTACTCGAGCAGTCGGATAGTTCCGACATTTCTGAGTTCGGGAAGGGGCATGCTTTCTGGCACTGTTGGTGGTGGTTGTTGTTGTTGTTTGTGGTGGTGACACTCTGGCTTGATCTATGCTTGGTGTTGGTAGTAGTGCTGTTGTTGTTGGTGTTGTCCTGGCTGCTGCTGCTGCTGCTTTCGGGTCTTCTCTTCTCTGCTGGTGTCCCTGCACTTGTTGCTTTGGAGGTGTTGGCAGCAGTGCCGGTTTGTCGGCCGCTTTCCGCTTGGGGCAGAAGGCTTTAAGGTGGATGGTCTCGCCACAAAGATGGCAACGCGGCCGTCTGCCCTCTACTGCTACATATAGCTTTGCACCTCCAGGGAGTTGGATCAAGGCCAGGATCTCTTGTACCGTTTCAAAGCTGGTCAGCAACAACAGCTCCATCCCACTCCCCAACAAATTTTCTTTTTTAATTCTCAGAGCCTGCATTAGGCTGACCCTGTCCTCCAGGCCATACATTATGGCTGCTGCCAACAGTGAGATGTCAATTTCTGGTGGCACTTCAGCATCCTTCACTTTGATTACCCTCCGACCGAGGTAGGTAGGGATCATCTGTACATTTTCGGTCTTGAGGTTGGTTGTGGCATTCTCTTTGGCCAGTTCCTCGGTTAGAAACCTACACTCCCACTGTGCCAAAGGCTCTTTCCCGCGTCACATATGATTTCATGTGCCACATTGGCTTCAGGCATCTCTCCACCTGGGTCTGCGTGGCTCTTTCAAGTTTTTTCGTCTTCTGTGATATGTATCTGTATATCACAGTACACCATTTTGTTTCCTCTACTATCTCATCCGGTGTGTGGAGGCTCACCACCCTTCCATCTTTGCTGATGTGGGCCCTGGCACTAGCCAAATCAACTTTTGTGAGCACAACTTCCTCTGTAAGACTGCACATCGAAGCGAAACCGCTTGGAACAGTTCATTTTGGCGGCTTGCTCCGCCTTCTTTGTGTTGGTGTTTGTGGTGATGGTGGTGTTGGTGGTTACGTCATTTTTCTTGCACCTGCTACTCTGCCTCTCCCTCTCAACTGTAATAGAGAGAGGAGGAAACTCCTCCGCGTAATGGTGCTTCACTCCCTCGATTTTGGAAGCCGTGTTCAATCTTCTTTTCCCCCAAAAAAATGTCTTAGCTTCTTTTCACAAAAAAAAATGTCTTAGCTTTTTGAATTTTGAGTCTTAAAACTCAAAATTCAACCCCAAAGGTCGAATTTTCAAACACCCCGGCGAGCCGGGTTACAAAACAAGTATGTGCAAAAAATTCAAAATTCCGACGAATAAAACGCAAATTATTCAACACTTACGGGAGCGATCTACAGACACGTGTTCACACATGGACGAACAATAATAATGATTTCTATACTGGGCACGAAGGCCCG
Organism: Octopus rubescens; assembly: GCA_027564515.1. Lineage (NCBI taxonomy): Eukaryota > Metazoa > Mollusca > Cephalopoda > Octopoda > Octopodidae > Octopus > Octopus rubescens. Next base: position 5,221 of record JAOPUL010406944.1, on the reverse strand, counting down.
AAATTTTGGGGAAGGGGAGTAGTCGATTACATCGACCCCAGTTCGTAACTGGTACTCACGTTATCGACCCCGGAAGGATGCACGGCAAAGTCGACCCCAGCGGCATTTGAACTCAGAAAGTAAAATCGGAAGAAATGCCACTAAGCATTTTTGGCTATCTTTCGGCTTTGGTATCATTTTCCGTAATAGATTTTCCATTAATGTCCGTGTGGTGTTGCCTGCTGTAAGGGAGGGAGTGCTGGAAGTTGGGAGACGCGAGACCGGAAGCGAGGGGATGAACTGCGCAGGTCAGGGGGAGAAACGGGTCAGTTTGTCTTTCAGTCGGTGACCATCAGACACGACGGATGTGCCGAGAAGGAGGAGAAGCTGAAAGCTTGAACGCACGTGACGACTGGACAAGTGGAACGAGACCAGCGCAACCCCACTGAAAGCGAGGTACATCCCATCGCATTCCGACAAGCTATTTCGGCGTCTAAGATTTTTTTAACCATATTTCAGCACTCTGTTATTTTTTTTTTTTTTTTTTTTTGACATAAGTTTGGTTTCATAAGTTTACGATCTCGCTAGGAAGATGGTGGCCAAACTAAGGATGGGTAGTGAGGCAATTAAACCTTTTTACAGTGACGGAGATGTGATCGCCTGGCTAAAAAAGATGAGGCTGATTGCCGCACTGAAAGGAATCGAAAACGTAGCGGAACTAATCGCTCTGCATCTCGAGGGAGATGTATTGGCATTATACCTCGAAATGGACGATGCAGAACAATTGAAGGCAGACAAAGTAGAATGGCGCTATAGAGAGGCGTTTACCGAGGGGCCTTACGCGGCATTCGCCAAGCTGGGCAAAGCGAGGTGGGCCGGAGAACCAGAAGATGTGTTTGCGCAGAATTACGGCGGTTGGCTACGCTAGCCAGATTCGAAGAAGACCGCGAAAACGCAGTACAGATTGCATTCGTGAATGGGTTTCCTGAGGACGTCTCAATAAAACTGCAGCAATTGCCTGGCAACAGGAAAATGAGGATGAGCGAGCTGATCGCGCAGGCTCGGGCGATTACGCAGTGCGCGATGCGGAATCTTTCAGCGCTGGCAGCGGCGGAGGACCATGGCAGTCGACAACGGACGACAACAAACGATGACACGAGAACGGCCAGCGTGAAGAATCGCCCACATGTGTTCAGAGGACAATGCACATGGCGAGAAATTACAGAGAGCCGAGGCCAGACATCATCTACTACCGGTGTAAACGGCCGGGGAACGTATAGCCAACGATTGCGACCAGCGAAATGATTCGGGGGGGGGGGGCTACTGCGCCGGTGGCTCCCCCTGGAAACGAGTAGAGGCGCGCCCTTACAGTCGTTGCCTATAGTGGAAGTTCTGGTAGGGGTGACGCCATCACTGGCCCTCGTGGACATGGGCTGTACAACAACGCTAGTGACCGCAGCAGTGGTTCAAAACGGGAGCGGGTCTAGCAGTATAAGGACAGTCGACGGCAGGGAGATCAGATGCAGAGATAGCAGTGAGGTGGAGATGATGGTACGGGGTAGGAAAATAAAGCTCCGGCTGATCGTGATTGACCATGTGGTGGATGGAATCGACGTGGTGATGGGCATGAATGCGATCAGCTGCTTGGGAGGTGTTACAGTGAGCGAAGTCGGGGTGACGTTTGGTAGTTCGAAGACGTCATGCGCCATTAATGTGAAACAGGTGCAAAGGCAGTTCCACGAAGAAAAATATGCCGCTCACACCATACTGGAAGGAGGAGGTGAAGTGTGGAGTGTTGCCATTGATGGCGGTGGTGCAGCCGACGAAGAACAAGGTCAGGCCGGTGTTGGACTCATGTCACACAGACGGTGAGGTCACGGACGTCTGCGTGGAGAGTGGAGACGAATGACGGGGGCCTCCACGATTGTTGACTTAAAGTCGGCGTATCTACAGCTTCACGTAGATAAGGAGCTGTGGAAGTACCAGCTGGTCAAGTTTAAGGGCCAGACATACTGTCTGACCAGGCTTGGCTTCGGGTTGAACTCCGCACCAAGGCTATTTTGGGAAAAGCAGACATGGTGAAGAGGGCCACCAATTCCTATATTGATGACATCTTGGTAGACGAGACCGTGGTGTCAGCAGCAGAGGTCTCAAACCACTTGGTAAGGTTCTGGTTGACCGCGAAGCCGCCTGAGGCAATGGAAGGAGGAGCCGCATTAGGACTCAAGCTGTGAAGAGACAGGAAGGGCACATTGTATTTCAGAGGAGTAATGAAGTCCCAGAATTGGGCCCTGACATGAACAGACGGGAGCTCTTTTCAATGTGTGGCAAATTGGTGGGCCACTATCCGATCGCAGGGTGGCTTTGTACAGCGTGCTGCTACGTCAAGAGACGAGCAGACGGGGTGAGCTGGGGTGACAAGGTAGGAGAAATGACAGTGGCCATAATGCAGGAGATCATGGGGAGGGTAAAGACAGATGACCCAGTAAGAGGATGCTGGTACGTCCCCAGGTCGGAGGGTGAGACCGTATGGTGCGATGCCAGCAGCATAGCACTAGGGGTCACTCCGGAGATAAAAGGTGTCGAGGTCGAGGACGCAGCCTGGCTCAGGAAGAAGGAGGACTGCAACCACATCAATGTGGCCGAACTGGACGCTGTGCTGAGGGGAGTGAATCTCGCCCTGAGGTGGGGGATGCGCATTATAGAGATTCGCACCGACTCAGCCACTGTACTTGGATGGGTGAGATCAGTGCTTACCACTGAGAAGAGGGTGCGAACGAGAGGGGCAGCAGAAATGTTGATAAAGCGCCGCGTGGGAACTCTGGGAGAACTGTCTAACGAGTTCGGCTTGAAGTTAGGCATAGCCTTTGTACTCTCGGAGAAAAATAGGACAGACATCCTTACCAGGGTGAAGAAAACCTGGCTGGAGGTGCCAGAGGATGCAGAAAAGGGGATAGCTGCAGTGTGTCGGCTGAGAAACTCGGAGTTGATAGGGCTGCATGCCATGCACCACATGGGCGTGGATAGGACCCTGTTCCTTGCCAGAAAAATCGACTCTGATGTTAGCAGACAGAGTGTCCGGAGAGTGGTCGGAGGATGCAACAGATGTCAGTCTATCGACACCGCTCCGGGCATGCACGAGACGGGCAGCATCCCTGTGGAGCACAACTGGAAGTGGTTAGCGGTGGACGTGACTCACTACCGACATGGGACCTACCTTTTAATGGTCGACTGTGGGCCAGGACGGATGGCGATATTGAGGGAATCGTGGACGAAGTGCTGTTGGACAACAGCACAGCATTTCGCTTGGCGACGTTGAGGGAAATGCTTGGCAAGTGGCAGGTAGGCCACTTCTTCAGAGTGGCATACAGGCCCAGCAGAAACGGGATCATCGAGATACACCATCGCACGATCAAGGCCATGGCGGAAAGGGGGCACATTTCCCCAATGGAGGCAGTGTTTTGGTACAACATGTCTCCTTGGGTGGGACAGGCTGAAGAGTCAGTGCTGCACAGGGCAATCTATAGGTACGGGTGGCGACACCCGAGCATGGTACCTCAACAGCTGGTGGAGAGAGAGGATGTGTTCATGTGAGTGGGTGAAGAGGTCTGGGTCAAACCCCTGAACGCGCGTGGCACATCTCAATGGGGAAAAGGAATGGTAACGGCTGTAAATTCCCAAAACAACATGTCCGTGGATGGGATGCCACCACACGTCCTGGACGTGTGGAGAGTCGTTGTCTCCATGGACTCCGAGGAAGAGGAGAGTGAAAGCGCCGCCTCATCAGTGCGGAGATCGCAGTGAGACCACTGACCACCTATGTGAATGGCAGATTTTGACATGGAGCGATGTGATGGGGAAGGGATTGATCCTTGAGATCAAGGGGGCGTGTGGTGTTGCCTGCTGTAAGGGAAAGAGTGCTGGAATTTGGGAGACGTGAGACCAGAAGCGAGGGGATGAACTGCGCAGGTCAGGGGGAGAAACGGGTCAGTTTGTCTTTCAGTCAGTGACCATCAGACACGACGGACGTGCTGAGAAGGAGGAGAAACTGAAAGTATGAATGCACATAATGACTGGACAAGTGCAATGAGACCAGAGCAACACCACTGAAAGCAAGGTAAGTCCCATCGCATTCCGACAACAAATATCTAAATATCTATATATTTATACATGATCTACATATTTATATATGAATGTTCATATGAATATTTTCAGTCTTTGTTTCTCTCTATTTACATGTATATATGAATGTATATTTTATATATCTAGCCCAAGCAGTTTTATTTGTTTATTTCCATCATTATCTCCATATCTGCTCACCTGGATTCCTCTGATAGTCACTCTTTACTCTGCAGACTTAGTCTTTGGTAAAGATTTTGGAGTGTAAGTTCAAATCATTTGAGCGCTACTAAGTGTTTTACTATATTGAGATTCTCTCAACCTCATCTGTTGACTCTCTCTCTCTCTCTCACTCTCTCTCTCCCTCTCCTCTCTCTCCTCCCCCTTTCTCTCTATATATATGTCTACAGGTCTGACAGCTGTTTCTGGGGGCTTGGAGTTACTTCATAATGTTGGGAGATGTAGTTCACCAAAAATTTACGAGTTATGGAAGCAAACCAGCATTGGAAGTTTCCAGCCTCCTTCTTCAGTGTGGAGAGATATATCCACACTGAAGAAAGAGTCTGAAAACTGCCAATGCTCGTTTGCTTCCATAACCACTATACTGGCAAGCTTTGATGTTACAAACCTCTATGCCAACATACCCCACAACTTGGGCCTGGAAGCAGTGAAACATTGGGTAGAAAAACACAGAGAATATATAGATGAACACTTCAAAGCAGACTTCGTCATTAAAGCCACCCAGCTAATGTTAGAGGAGAATACCTTTAGATTTGACAATAAGATATACCGACACATAAAAGGTATGGCTGTGGGTACGAAATTCGCACCTTCATATGCCAACCTAGTCATGGGTTACATAGAAAGTAAACTCTACAAGGAAGTAGGGAAAACCTTCAATCACAACTTCAAAGAAAACATCAAGAAGTGGAAACGCTTCCTCGATGACTGTTTCATTTTTTGGAACAGATCGGAAGAAGACCTACAAACATTCCACAACATCCTCAACACACTGCACCCATCTATCAAATTCACAACTGAAACCAGCCGCATTGAACTACCATTCCTAGACATCAACATCAAAATACACAACTCCATCATTACTACAGACATCTTTTACAAA
>JAOPUL010406068.1:0-11596 GCA_027564515.1 Octopus rubescens | reverse complement strand
TATTAGTGGGAAAAAAACCCCATAAAACCACGAGTGGTCAGACTTCCAGGACAGATGCCTTATCTCCGATTACAGGCGTATGGTCAGGGGGGGAGGGTTCACTCGCACCATTCTCGCCACTTTTATCCATCTTTTAGCAAAATGGCTAGAAGAAAAAACCCTTCCCTCTTCACCTATGTTTTCCTCTTCAAGTGAAACCTGAAGAAGTTGATGAGGAATTGTCCAAAGAGAAAACTGTTTGTCTTCAGCCCCTTCAATCTTGACCCCCATACCACTTCCCTTGCCTTCCCCACTATTCATATAAAGACTGCCTACCCTTCTCGGTTAAAAGAAGGCGGCGGGGCCATCTTCAGGATGGATTAAGTTGATAGCCGGATCCGTACCACACGCGACTGCAGGTTTTCGACATAACACCACAGTTCAACAATGCTCGGGCACAGAACACGTGCATGTACGACGGTTTTATCACCCTGCGCGCATCTCGGACATGCTCGGCTGACGGCACTTTCGTGCCTGTATAGTTTATCTCGAATGGGCAAAGCTACTCTGTAAGGCTTCCAGGCCAGGTACTTTTGGAAGTTATCCATTGGTCCTGGGCTGAAAGTTCTCCGGAAGAGAGCGACTATCTGATCTGCTTCGACTCCCAAGGTTTTCGGGAGAACGTCGTCGCACTTTCCTTCCACTAATCTTCTATAGAAAGCTAAAGTGGACTTTCTACCTATCGCAGTGTCTGATTAGTTGAGGGCTGTGAGCGCTTGAAGGCATTCTACTTTCCAAATGCCTTCTCTTATCTCTGTCTGATCCAGCCTTAGCGCATTTTTGCGAATGAGTATACGCTCCAATATAATCAGACGGGGACCGGGACAAGGCACGACGGTCAAACTGTAGTAGAAGACGGACGCGATGTACGCGATGTACGCGTTTGCCACCTCTGACTGACCTTGTAGGGATAGCTTCCTCTCGGCCCAATTCTGGGTGAGAGTAGTCACCCCATTCGTTACCTCGTCCCAGTTTTTGTCCATTTGGAGGTTTGGACCAAAACAGACCCCGAGCACTTTAACCGTTCCGTCTGTCTAGGACCAACGACGACGTTGGACGGCATGGATATGCTTCTCCAGGTGCCGAGCTGCAAGCCCACAGACTTTTCCTGGTTAATCTTTGCTCCTGATACCGCTTCGTAGTCATCGAGAGTGGTGCCAATAATGTCGATGGGTTTATCGTTTAACACCACTACGCTGACGCCGTCATCATATCACATTCTAGGTTACACAGGCAGGCCCTCAAAGTCTCCAGTTTGTGTAGTAATGGCTCAAGAGTCAGTACGTATAACAATGTCGAGAGGGGGCAACATTAGCGGACTGAGCGCATGATGTTGAGTGGTTCTGAGAGATGACCGTTCACTCTGACCACTGAACAGATGCCGCTGAGCATTACAGCGATTCATCTCCTCAATACAGGTCCGAAACCAGAGCCTTGTGAACCACCGCCCAGTACAGATGGTCGACCCTATGGAATGCTTTAGACTGATCTAAATTGATCAGGGCACCACCCATTCCAGGTTCTTTAGCCATTTTCTCTCTGATGTATCGCGTGAAGTGGAGGTTGCCATGGATGGATCTTTTTGGGAAGGCGCATGTCTGCGCCTCCCCTACCAGATCACAGACGACGAGCGCCAATCTCATAGTTAATAACTTAGCCAAAATTTTGAACTCTGCATGTAGAAAATATATGGGCCTAATGTTATGAATACTGACTGACCCCCTTCGTCGGGTCTATTCTCAACAACGCCACCTCTCCTCGGCTCACAAAACTGCGACTTCTCCCATGCTGTTGCCAGTCGCAGTAAATGTTTGCCAAGAGTTCACCGAGCAAGTCTGTCATGTAAGCGTAAAGCTCGTAGGGGAGACTATCCAAACCAGGCGATTTACCCCTCGTGCAGCAAGTCATTGCTTCCCGTATTTTAGGAGCTGTTATTTGCCTTTCGCAGCGCTCCGCCTCTGTCATCAAGAGCCGCGGCAGTCCGTCGAGGTAGGAAGTGAAATCCATCATGCAGCCCGGATCACCGTTACCCCCCGAACAGTTGTGCGAAGCGCTGTTGAAAGGCCGAACACATCTGTTTGGAATCTGTTATTGTTTGTCCAATGTTGTCTGGTAGAGATCGGATTGTGGATTTAATGCCACGCCTTGCCTCTGCCACTCGGGCCTATTGCATGGCTTTCGTCCATTCACGTTTAAAAGTAAGTGTCTTGGCTCTGACAACACATCCTTCATGTTTTGCGTCGAAGAATAGGTGTAGTGCCAATCTCACTGCGAGCACGTCGGTCGCAAAGCCTTTTCTAAAAGCCTCACCTAACTTATTGACTAACTCTGCCTCTACACTTTTTCTTTCTACTGCTAATACTTTGCTAAACCTTATCGATTCTATTCTAATCGCCCTTTTCAGGACGAACCACCATTTATTGTGGACGATTGCCCCCGCCAACGCACGTTTAACTAATTCACTAATCCGATCTCTGAAATTTGTGTTCATCGGCAATGACGCGTTTAGCTTGCAATAACCGGGTTCCTGTCTATGGAGCCTATCAAAGTCGACTTTACAGTGATAAATTTGTGGTCGGTGTAGTCAACTAGTTGAAATTGTGTACAACCTATGCTATACTTATCTGCTTTTCAGCAGAATACTTTATCTAGATACGCTCTGCATGACCCGGTGCGGTTTGACCAGGTCCACACTGCCACGTCAGGGAAATCCAGTCGATACCTGTCTGACAATTGGCATCGATTGAGAAGGTTTGCAAATATTTTGCACCCTCCTCCCCTATACGTTACGCCCATAGAGTCCTACCCTATATCTAAAATTCCGTTCCAATCTCCCACTAATACTAAAGAACGGGAAGTTCCCAGAAAGGTTTCCAGAAGACTGAAGAAATCTGGTCGTCCTGCCCCTGTCGATACATAGACGGCAACTAGCCTAAAATTATGTCCTTCGCTGCCGGTCACGTCCAGCACCACCGACCTACCTTCTGGATCCAGGAAGATTGCCCGTATTACGAGATCCATATTTTTCCGAAACAACACGCCGACTCCGCCTCCTGCTCCCGGACGACTTGGAGATCAGTACACCTCATAGTTTCCGTAAATGGGTTGGAAATCTGGTGGCTGAGAAATTCTGGTTTCATTAATGGTTACCATACCGCCATTCAGTGCCCTGAGGTCATTGAGCAGGCTTCAAAGACGACCACGTGCATTCCCGCCGCCTATTGTGAGCATGACCATGTTATTGGAAGAAAGTGAAAACTTACTTGCTCTGGTTTGTCCGTCCCTCAGGTTTTATTGGGGTGTTTCTACCAACAAATCATCAAGAATTCGCTTGGTGATATTCCTCCAAAAATCGCCAATTTCCTGTGGGAAATTGGACTTGAGGTGTGTGTATGTGTCTTTTGTTGTTCGAAAGATTTGTTTGTGTTTGCATGGAGATTGTGCGTGTTATGAAATCTGCTTTTGTTATGTCGGTGTCTGTGTTTATAAAACTCAGGTGATCGGCGTTTTTTTTAGTTAATTGTCATGTAGTTTGTAATGATATTATCGTTACATTGCATTTGCTGCTGTTGTTGCTGATGTTGTTGTTGTTTTGTTGTTGATTTGTATGTGGGATTGGTTGTCTTTGTTGTGCTGTTCGTTGAGGTAGTGTTTTAGGCGTTTATGGTAGTGTTGGCGATGCAGTGTCTGCTTTAGGTGTTTTTCGTTTTGGGGTTTTCATATTTAGTCTCTTCACCGCCTGCGGGTATGAATTTTGTTCTTTCTCTGTGGATTTGTTCTTTCTCCGGTACCCCCCTACTTCTTTTTCGTTTTGTCTTCCACTCCTCGTCCCGATCAGACTCGCCGAATGTTATGTCCGGCCTGTCTGAATCAGTGTTGTTATTGGTGTTGTTATTGTTGATCATGGTGCAGTTGTTGGTATTTTGGGATATAGTTTTGCCGTGGTTAATGTTGCTGTTGGTATTGTTGCTGATGTTGGAAAGTTCTTAGATGCTGGGAGAAGAGATGTTCTTTTCCCTTTCTCCTTAAATTTGGGGCAGAAGTCTTTAGGCGAGTGGTCGAAAGGCAGATGTGGCACTTGGCCTTCCTTCCTTCCACTCTAACTGGTATGATGATGCTTCCAGGTATTTGTATTTGCCGCTGGGATAGCATCTAAGTTCTTTTATGTAGTTTGGATCAGAATTTCTATCGTGATCCCTGTCCAGTTTTTATTTTTTTTGTTCTGATAGACTTCGAGGATTTTTGTGTTCACCTCGATGTCTACAGTGACCGTGGTAACTAGCCAAGAAATGGCTATTTCTCGTGGAACCTGTTGAATCACAATTTTAACCAGTCTCTGGCCGCAATATGATGAGACCAATAGCAAATCTTCGCTTTTCAGGGGCTTGGGATAGTGAGTTTTCGCTTCTTCTTTTGTCTCAAACGTCACTTCCACCGTCCGATAACACCTTACCCTTTGAATATACCTTTTTGGTTCCAAACGGAACCTAATGATTTTTTTTTTATTTGAGCCGCGGTGGCTCTTTCCACTTTTCTTGACTTTAACCCATTTGTACAGTACGTCACTGGGCGACGTACCGTATTTTGGATAGTTTCAACAGGGGTATTGAGATTGACAGTTAACCCATTTCATTCGACTAATTGTCTGGCATTTTTGAGAATGTTATTCTCTGAAGAGAGGTCACACTAGTGTTTTAACAAGCCATTCTACTGGCTTGTTGGTTAGATTTTTCATCGTCATTGTCATCGCTGATTTTGTTGTTGTTGTTGCTGTTTCTGCTCTTTTGTTGTTGTTAATGATGTTGATGTTGTTGTTGTTGCTGCTGATGATGTTGTTGTTGTGGTTTTTTTCCTTCTGCATCCAACAAAGTCTTCGATATGTTGATGTCATTTGCCCATTCGCTTTCGAAAGTTTTTGGATTGTTTATATGTTGTATATTTTATCCGTCCCTTGTCTTCTATTTGAAAATCAGTGTTTTAGCTGTTGCTGGATTTGTTGTTGTTGACGGAAATATCTTTCAAGAGATTTTTCTTGAAAGGATTAGCCTTATCAACACTTTTAAAATCATATTTGTCAAAGACAGACTTATTGACTGCTTGTTTTGACTGAGGGATAAACCGCGTCGCACTCGTACCATCTCTCATTGTTATATTTTGAGGCTCCTCACTTTCTCCTCCAATCTTACACACGAACGTCATCGAATTAAGGCATATATTCTCCATGCTGGAGAGAAAACGAAATTAATTTTTCAATGAAACCAAGATTAAATCGACATGTGCTCTAAAATTGAGATACAAAACAGGAAAAGAAACTCACCAGTCGACAGTAAATAACTTGTTATCGACAATGGTATTAATTTTTGTATTGTACACAAAAATTATCGGTAATTTTGTTTACAAAATTTATGGAGCGATGTCAAGTGAGGCTTGCCATGCTGAGGGCCCTAGTAATAATAATAATAATAATAATAATAATAATAATAATAATACTAATAATAATAATAATAATAATGATAATAATAATAATAATAATAATAATAATAATAATAATAATAATATGACCACCATACAAGGAAGATGTTAAAGTTTGGAGCACGCTGAGCTTTGAAATTTTAAATAAGCGTTTCCGCTGGTTGCAGACCGTTCTGTCAATTATTTTAGTATAACTGATTTGTTAGCATTGTCTGGATCGCGATGATAAGATTTATGTTTAACTACACCCCCGTCTTGTGGGTGTAACTCAGTAATATTTAATTTGCTTTTGAGTGGAATTTAAACATTCTGATATATTTTGGTAATTTTTTAAAATGTCGGAACACCAGAACATAATAATTGTCGGCCAGCGCCTTACTGAACCAGCTATCGACCTAGATTTTTCTCCCTGTCGTCACCGCAACAGTAACACCTTTGCAGTGAAATCTAGCGTTCGCAACTGTGACGTCACCAACTATAACAACAGTAACGACTCTGTGGAGAGCGGCAGAATCAACAACATCACAAACAGCGAAAGCAACAGCATCATCAACAACAACAGTAACAGCGTTAACAACTAAAAGGTCGAAGACAACGACAACAGCAAAAAGAAGAATTCAGTTGTTAAGGATAATTTCTAATAACAAACTCTGTGTTGAAAACAACAAAAATACCAGCAACGACAACAGCAATAATGACTTAATGAAACGCGATAGCACTTTATCATTTTCGAGACGAGTTAGCAAGTGGACTGTGCATTCGGTTCAAGAATTAAAGGATGAATCTATCCAATATAAACATGATATTTGAAAACCGGGGATGATGTTTCTAAATGAGGAAGATGAAAAAAGAAAAAACTCCGAACGAAACACTACCGTCTATAAATGTCTTTCTCGCAAGGAGAGGTAACTTAAATTTCCCACTCCAGCAGAGACAGAAAAATGCCTAAAAGATCTGTGGCTCTCAGTGCCATACATATATAAAGGCAAACAGTACGGGATGGTAGCTGCTATGTGCATCAGCGAGCAAGAAGCCAAAAGAATGGCGACTATTACTTGCACGTCCCAGACCGTTGTTTTGATTCCTCATTATATGGATAAAAGATTGACTCGACTTCGAGTCAAGAACGTGTCGGTTCACCTTCATCTTGTGCGACTCATAGCCATTATTCACTGTTACTGCGATATCCTCAATGTGTGAATGTTACCTCCAAATCACACCTGCCTTTTTCCTTTGACTCCGGCTTCACAAAATCAAAGACCTCGTCGACAGCACTTTGTCGGGGAGAAGAGAAACACTGTGAGTGAAATGGATAGAGACCGGCACTAGTTGAAGGTCATAAGACTCGACGGTGAAAAACAATATCCGTCACAAAATCAAATACAAAATTCATCAACACCAATATCAACGCCTACATCTCAACAAGAAAACCCAATTATACTAACACTTTCACAACCACAAAAATCCCCAAAATAAAACAAAACAAAACAAAAAAGTTGCATGCAAAAGACCAAAAGACCAACAGTCACACTCTCGGGTACGTACTGTTTTCATCTACTTCACTATTGTTCATAAGAGCAACATTGAATTGATTGAGAAAGTTATTAATAACAAACTGCAGCGGACAGACTAATCAAAACAGATACGAATACGTATCTGGAATCGAAGTAAATTATTATTATTATTAACACACATGGAATCCAGGCTCGAATCATCGCTGGTGAGTTTTCTCGAAATTTGCTTTTCTTTTGCCGTTTTTCGGACGCTGAAATTGTAAACATTGTTTGGCTAATGTATTCAAGTATCTTCTAAAAGAGTTGTACGTTCCAAAAGCTTTCTTGAGTATAATTTTCAAATTTTTCAATGATGGCTAGACCGCATGTAAATAAAGGAGTGCCTGTAGGAGAAAAAGTAAGACCTACCTCATGCTCAATCGAACTTAATATTCCATTCTATACTGGGCAAGAAGGCCTGGAATTTTGGGGGAGGGGAGTAGTCGATTTTATCGACCACAGTTCGTATTTGGTACTTACTTTATCGACCCCGGAAGGATGAAACGCAAAGTCGACCCCGGCTGCATTTGAACTCAGAACGTAAAGTCGGAAGAATTGCCGCTAAGCATTTCTCCCGGCATGCTAACGATTCTGCCAGCTCGCCGCCCTGCTCATGATCATAATATTGTGGTCATGAGGCAAAAACCTGAACCACCAAGCCATGCACCACTTTAGTATAGTGTAATATAAAGCAGTGTGCGTGTGCGTAAAGGGTGAGATTATCTAACGAATGTTATAGCATAGGGGAATAAATAGTCATCATAATCATTTAATATCTATTTTCCTATGGGTCAGATTGGAGGTTATTGTGGGCAAATAGCCTTCCTGTTGCCAACCCTCGCCTGTTTCCAAGAAAGGTAATATTTCCACAGTGCCAGACACGTTTTCGTAGAATATTGGAAATGAATGACACCGTTTGTACAACAGTGAAACTCATTTACAATTATCACACCACGTCAAGACAAGGAGACACACACGCGCGCGCGCGCGCACACACACACACACGATGACTTTAGTATCCATCTATCAAATCCACTCGCAAATATTGCTGTGTAGAAAGAACATATTGTATCTTTTAGTGTGGTACTATGTCGTAATGTAACAGACATTTATTGCTTTTCGCGATCTAAGGAGTGGATAAAAGCATTATAATGTATAAAGAAAATTGTATAATGAATCATTTTACGCAGATATTGTTTAACCCAAAATCGGCCCTGAGTGATGAAAGGCTTTCTTGCTGTGACCATCCCGACTTCTCAGATAATTTATTCCATCCACATCGGACTAATCCAATTTCTAACGATAATCGTAGAGAGATCTGGCTGCTATTTCTAACAGGTCGGATGGTCACATAGAGTGCGCCTTCCTTCAATTTACCCAACCCCATCAAGGTCTTCTCTGATCGAACAGCTTTATCATTAAATATATTCCAATTATGACAATCCCCCCTTATTTCATTCATTTATTCAGTTAAAGTGTATCTTGGACTACATCGTCAAAGAAATACTTTTTTTTTAAAGACGGTCAGGTACGATTTGAGGAAGAATTAAGCAACCAGTTCTAGCAGACTACGACGTGATAATAGCTCCCACGTTGGTTTCTTAACATTTTAATAAGTGGAATGGTGTATGCTTAGTTCAACACGGATCTCCGTGCTGTAAACTTACGTGTGTGTGTGTGTGTGTACATTATATATATATATGCATATATATATATGCACGCGCGCGCACATACCACACATACATTACAGTCTTATCTACACTCTCTACAGTCCGAAGCCTATATATATATATATATGTATCACACAATATGGTTATATTAGTAAATATCTTAACAGCGCTGTCTAGATTTCTCAGACTGATGTTCAGAATTGGATCTAAAGACGAAGTTTTAGGGAAGAGAACAACATTTGCCATAGAAAAACCACAACCAAGCACACGGTATACACACACACACACACAGATATACACACGCGTGTGTACGTTTATGTATGGGAATATATATAGTTAAGAGGCAGGAGGAGACTTACAATGTAGTAGTTGTTGGTGGTAAGGTCAGGCTTGTTTCATTGACGGACTGATAAACAAAAGAAGTCACGAGAATGTAATGTCTACACAGTGTGTGTGTGTGTGTTTATATATATATATATAGAGAGAGAGAGAGGCAGAGACAGACAGACAGACAGATGTATATGGGTGTACGTACAGTAGGGGGTGGTTATATCTAAACAAAAGGACAACCTGGTTACATCGAGCATGCATGGGTTATAAGTGTGTGTGTGTGTGTGTGTGTGTGTGTGAGAGAGAGAGAGAGTCTGCATGAGAGTGTATGTGTTTGTGTGTAAATTCTTTTAAACGCATATTCGAGGCTGGTTGTGATTTACAATGGAAAATAATAAACCTTTCTATTATAGGCACAAGGCCTGAAATGTTTGGGCTGTAGGACGAGTCGATTACATTGACTCCGGTGCACGACTCGTACTTATTTTTATCGACCCCGAAAGAATGAAAAGCACAGTCGACCTCGGCGGAATTCGAACTCAGAATGTAATGACAGACAAAATGCGCTAAGCAATCTACCCGGCGTACTAACGATTCTGCCAGCTCACCGCCATGTTCCCCCCCCCCCCCCACAAGGCCTATCATTGGTAAGTTTAATACATACTATCTCTTGGTATTTTGTATTTTAGCAAGGTTGATACGAAACATTGATCCAACTATTTATCAACTACGTCCTTAAACTGCTTTTCAAACCCTTGGAAAATGTATCAACATGCAAGGCATCCATTCGACTTTACGAGCGCCTTTGGCCTGTTTTCAATCAAATTATCTCACAGAATCATAACTTTAACTCTAGCATTATTGTATGCAGTAAGAAGACGAGCTGGAGAATCGTTAGCGCGTCGGACATGCTTAGCAGCATTTCTTCCAGCTCTTAACGTACTGAGTTCAAAACCAGCCTTTCGGAGGTCGATGAAATAAAGTACCAGTTAAGTACTGGAGTCAATGTAAACAATTAACCCCATTCTCCCTAAAATTGCAGGCTTTGTGCCAACATTTGAAACAATAATTGTCAGCGGTAACTGTTGAAATTTATGACAGGAATCTCAAAACATGTCATGTGTTTCGGTCAAAGATCTCTCCAGAACTCTTTCTATTAAAAAGAAAATTGCGTTTTTCAAAACAAACATCAAATTCCTTTGTTTATACATTCAAAACCACAAAATAACACCTGTTCATGTTAGACAATTTCTTCTTGGATACTTTACCATTCCTAATTCTACAAAGGAACTTGAAAACAAAATTCTTGACTTGCTTGTTAATTAAAGTAAATGAATGATACAGTTTCGGTTTTCGATGAAAAGGTATCGCATTTTCCATTCCTGAAGAAATTACAGCTTTTGAAAAAAAAATAAAAATCAATATAGAGAATGCTTGCCTCCACATCCTATTATTAACAACATCACTTCATTTTTAGTCAGACCCTAGTTGCAAAAATCAACAAAAGAGGGTCCTGCAGTCTTTTTCTCTCAAACTCTTTCTTTCTATTGAGAAAGAAGTTGCCGCAACATTGAAGGTTTGCATAAATTGTGACAATGCTTATATTTCCTAGGGAAGGATTTTATCCACATTACAAACCAACAAAGTGTCCAGTTTAAATTTGTCGTATATTGATGAGAAAAAGAAATATGTGTGTGCTGAGGTTTTACAAAGAAAGGACAGTTCTATTCAATCAGATTACAAATTTCTGTAACGTATTCACAAGGAATTATGTCACCCAGGTGTGAGAAAATATTTGCATTATGTAAAGGAAAAACATAATTTTTCTACTCCGAGTGTTTGAAAATTCTGATATGATAGCCGAAGATGTTCCGAACTAAAACCTAAATTTTCCAATTCTACAGATCGACCCCTCATAAAGGCTACTCTAGCTATAGAACACAGCTCAGTCGATTTTGTGGATCTCAAAGCAAATATCTTTTAATGGCAGTAAATGAATACTCAAGTTACACATTTGTCTTGTGGTGATATCATCTCTCAAACCATTATCAGATATCTGAAAGAGCTATTCTCACTTGTTGGAGCGCCTGTGAATTCATGTCCATGAAAGAATGAAATCTTCAGAAACAACAAGGAATTATGCAGAGTAAAACCACTCCTTCTGACCCTAGAAAGCATGAGAACCAATCAGACAATATGGAAGTCAGTATCGTTAGCTTTAAATTCATAGACTCTTCCAGAATCTCGTTAGAAAGACATTCCTTTTGGAGTGCTTCACTAAATTCCTTCTCTGCTATTATCTGTGCCAAGTGAAACTCTTCACAATTACTTCCTTTTTGATGTCATTCTCCAGATGGCATCTCACTACCTACTTGACTAATTTTTCCTGACTCTCAGTACAAACAAACAAACAAACAAACAAGCAAGCAAGCAAGCAAGCAAGCAAGCAAGCAAGCATGCATACATGCATGCATGCATGCACACACGCACGCATACATACATACATACATACATACATACATACATACATAC
>JAOPUL010405226.1:0-11602 GCA_027564515.1 Octopus rubescens | reverse complement strand
TCTATTCTATTTTCCTATACCTTTCCCCCATAAGTGGGAGTAGCCATGGCAAGACACACCAAGCATCCCACACACCAGCTCAAAGGGTGAGCGCCGTTCCATGCTCGGGTCAAGGTATAGAACTGCAACTCCCAATATCAGCTGCGGGGCCCGACAGAATATACTGGTTTATCCCCACCGCATCATGCTGGTACTGTACCCCTTGAGCCCAAAAAAAACAAACCAGAAAAAAAAACATTCACCTGTTCCAAACACTCTCCAAACATTCCTATCATTTACAAACTGTGTTACCTCTCTCACTCGTTCACCTCTAACCATCAAGGTCGTTTTCAATCAATCCCTCCACACAAAACGAGGCTTCCCTCTGGTTCTTTTGCCTACCACTTCAGCCTTCATCACACTCCTTCTTCATTCATCCTCTCCATGTGGCTGAACCACCTCAACATTCGTCTATCCAATTTTCCCGTCAGTCTATCTCTCACTCCTGCTCGTCTTCGCAACTCTTCATTCCTCATCCTGTCCATTCGTGTCGCACGAACCAAGGCCCTCCGACATCTCATCTCAAACACATCTAGTCGCCTCATTACCGTTTATCTCAACCCCCTTGTTTCTGCACCATATAACATTGTTGGAACAATCACGCCCTCATACACAACTCTTTTCGCTTCCCTACTCAATCTTCTATTTTTCAGCTTACCTTTTACAACTCCAAGTATCTTACTCCCATTCCTATCTCTGTATCCCACCCCCTCGACCAAACCCCCATCCGTCGTCACATGTGAGCCCAGATATCTGAAAACATTCACCTCTTGTAACATCTCACCATTTATACTCATCTATTCCACCAGCCATTCTATCTCTTGAACATTGCCTCACCTTACTCTTAGATACATTCACATTCAGTTTCCTCCTATCACACACTCTTCCAAACTCTACCACCAGTCTCCTCAGTTGCTCCTATGAATCTGCCACCATTGCCCTATCATCAGCAAACAACAACTTAATAACCTGCCAATTCTTTCCATTTTCTCCTATTATTTATGCTCCCCTACCAAGGTTTCTAGCATTTAACTCTTTCACCACGCCATCCATATACAAATTAAACAACCAAGGCGACATCAAACAGCCCTGCCTTAACCGCACCTTCACATCAAACCACTCCCTTACTTCACTACCCACCATAACACACGCCGTACTTTCTCTATAGAAACTCCGTATAACTCTCAACAGTCTGCCATCTACTCCATACAACCGCAATACCTGCCACATTGCATCCCTATCCATTCTTCATACAGTCAGTAAAATTGGCTGGATCATGGATCTGTATAAGATCTGATTTTGAGCTTAGCACAAGCACGACATTCTTAAAAATACCCAAAATCTGTTGAATAAATACGTTGATGTTATAAGTGTGTAACTGATATTAATAGTAGCACTTGACACTTTGTCACTACCTGATTATTCAACACTACAGTAGCCTCTTCACGCCATCTCTGGCTGAATTGTCACTCTTCCTCCCTATCTCTCTCTTCTCTCTTAATCTTTTCCTTTCTGTGATACAATGGACGTATCTCTATCTATCAATTTATCTCTTGTACAGGTACCAAACATAGGGGTTTTCTATAGATAGACAAATAACTTTCAACTTTCAATTCCCGTCAGAAATTTTCATAGAGGACCGTCTAAACTCGCAGAGTCTAGTGTGTTCTCGCGGGTCCCAGAATATTATGAAGAAACGTCCCCACCAATCTCTCCGGCTGAATTCTCTCTCTTCCTCTCTGTTCTTTCTCTCTCTTTCTTTCCCTTTCTCTGTTTTCTCTCTCCCTCGCTCTGTTTTCTCTCTCCCTCGCTCTGTTTTCTCTCCCCCTCGCTCTGTTTTCTCTCTCTCTTCTCGCCTTTTTTCTCTCTCTCTTCTCGCATTTTTTCTCTCTCTCTCTTCTCGCTGTTTTTGTCTCTCTCTTCCTGGGCCCGGAGGGTAAGCTGGCAGTCCTGGATGTGAGCAATAGCGAAGGTGGTGTTTTCAGACTAGTCGCTGTGTACGCTCCAACAGGGGTGGAACAGCCAAATTTCTTCAGACGTTTGGAGGTTTTCCAAGGGACGTCTCGCTCTTTAGTTCCAGTGGGCGATGGAAATGCTATCTTGGACGCACGCCTGGACAGGATGGGGGTTAGCCGATAGGAGGGGGGGAGTTGAAAAGCCTCAAAACCTGCTCAGCCACTTTCAACTGGCTGACAGGTACCGACTGGATTTCCCGAATGCGCCAACGTGGATATCGGCAAACAGCACCGGGTCTTCCAGATCGTATCTAAATAGAATATTTTCGTAGGCATGTAGACAAAAGTAGCATAGGTTGTCCACATTTCAAAATCGTCGGCTACACAGACCACAAACTTGTGATCTGCTCAGTCGACCTAGATAGGATCCATAGGCAGGGTACTGGAAGTTGAATTCGTCTTTCCCTGTGCGTCAAGCATTCAAAAACTGGGTTAGCAAGTTAGTCCATCGGAGTTTGTCGGGTGCAATCGTCAACAACCGATGGTGGGTAACCCTGAAAAGGACTATTAGAGTAGAGGCGGTAGGGTTTAGTAAGGAAATAGCGTTAGAGGAATCTAGGATAGAGGGGGACCTAGTTAGAAAACTAGGAGAGGTGCTTAGGAGAGGCATAGCGACTGATGTACTGGCGGCAAGATAGGCCCTCGATCAATTCTTCAATGCCAACCACGAAGGTTGCATTGTCAGAACTAGGGGCGTGGCTAAGACATGAGGGGACGAAAGCCATTCGACGGGCCCGGATGTCAGGGGTGGACGAGGCAACAAAGCCAGCATTCAGTCTTTGACGGGCCGGGACGGGCGCATGCTACATGAATACAGGCAGATGTGTACGGAATTTCAGCGGCACTTCACCGAACTGTACGGAGCGCGCGTTGTGTCTGGGACGGGAGTGGACTTCACCTCCTACCTC
This sequence comes from Octopus rubescens, assembly GCA_027564515.1. Taxonomy (NCBI): domain Eukaryota; kingdom Metazoa; phylum Mollusca; class Cephalopoda; order Octopoda; family Octopodidae; genus Octopus; species Octopus rubescens. The sequence goes on along the minus strand of JAOPUL010405226.1, from coordinate 8,640 downwards.
GGCTGTATGCCGCGCCTCTCGTCCAGGGAGGCGGAGTTCTGCAAAATGCCGATAACAGCCGAAGACATACGATGGGCGATGACAGGCTGCGCAAGGAAGAAGTCTCCGAGGTTGGATGGTCTGCTTTCGAGTTTTATCTTCATATGCCAGACTTCTTCGGTGATCTCTTGACCGACGTCTACCACAACAGGCAGCTGAACGGGAGAATACTCAGTGCTGTGAGCCGTGGAGTGGGTGGTGCTGCTGAGGAAGGACCCGAACAAGGGGGACGAAATAGAAAATTTTAGGCCCATAACTCTGCTGAACGCAGATTATAAGATGTGTTAGCAAAGAGGTTGATGCTTGTCGATAAGCTGATCGGTGATGCGCAGGCATGCGCTACCCCGAAAAGATATATCAACGACACCCTTCACCTCACACGCTACATCGCAGAGAGGGTAGGGAAGGAACCTGGCATGGGTGGGTCCCTGATTAATTTAGATCAATCAAAAGCTTTTGATAGGGTAGACCATCAATAGTTGGAGACTGTTCTCGCGGCTGCCAGTTCGGTCCCATCTTCAGCGGCTGGATCGCTGCAATGTACAACGACATTTGTTCGGTGGTCAAAGTAAATAGCCACCTATCGGAATCGTTTAGCATCGTTCGTTCGGTTTGTCAGGGATGACCACTCTCGCCCTTTCTATACGTGCTGGCACTCGATCCATTACTAAGAAAATTGCATCCCGCTTGAACTAGGATGCGGAAGGTTCGTGTCGGCTTATGCGGACGACGTCATCGTAATAGTAATAGACAGCTCGGAAAGCGAGGTGGTCAGCACTACTTTAAGGGGATACGAAGCGGTGACAAGAGCAAAGATTAATCGGGACAAGTCGGTGGGCCTGCAGCTCGACACCTAGAGAGGCAGGTCCATGCCAACCGCCAGGTCCATGCCGTGGCTAATGATGCGTAGACACGCGCTGAGGCTGCGCCATCTCCAGCGTTACCTTAACGGTGCACAGATGTGGTCACCGTTTGTCAGACGGGATTTTCCGCAGCTCGTCTCATTGACGGAGCTAAAGTCCTGGATCAAGCGCAGACTGAGAAAGGGCGCTTGGCACCTGGAGTGTCGGTAACCACTCACATCCTTCTGCCAGTCGGGCATGTGGTCGGGGGAAGTTTCAAATGGAGTTCTATAGGGGATTAGTGGAGGGCAAGAGCGGCTTCGTTCTCGGAAAAACTCTGAGCATCGGGAGAGATCAATTAGCTGGTCTTTTCCGGACCGACACCTATGGATAACTTCCAGAAATCCATAACTTGGCAGTGTTACAGGGGAGCTTTGCCGCTTTGAGACAAGCTCTACATGCACAGAAGTGCAGTCAGACGGACCTGTTCGAGATGTGCGCAGAGGGACGAAACCGTGCTGCATGCATTCGTCCACTGTCTGTGTATTGCTGACTTATGAAGCTTTGTCGAACAGCTCTTGACACGTGTAGGACGGATCCGGCTATCATTTGAGTCCATTGTGAAGATCACCTCGCCGCCTTCTTTTGACCGGGAAGGAAATGCAGTTTTCTTCTGTCTGGTGGCTATGGTGAAGAAGGTAGTGTGCGGGACGAAATTAATAGGACTGAAAACAAATACCTTCCTTTTCGGCCAAGCCCTCATCGACTTTTTCAATTTCCACTTCAAAAGGAAAGTGAAGGTGGAGAGGGAAGTACTGCCCCCCTAGCGATTTTGTTGAAAGGTGGGTGAATGTGGCGAGGATGGCCTGTGTGAATGGGCCTATCCTGAATTATCGCTCCTAAACCGGAGGAGTTGAGTAGGAGAGAGAACCCGTTGAGATGCCCCTGGCGGTCGGGATAACCAGGATGTGTGGGGTTTCTCGGGTGTCCTTTAAAGAAACTCTCCACCCTTTGGGGAATTTTATTGTTTAATTTTGTTGTTAATTGTTATTATTTTATCTGTACACGATATTGTATCACTCCCAACTCCGGAACAGAGTGGTCTGTTGATCTTCGTCGACACCCAGTGTTTCCCTGAGAACGTCGTATCGCACTTTCCCTCCACTAGCCCTGTATAGAACACTAGAGTAGAACTACCACCGACCGCATTGCCCGCCTGGCGGAGGGCAGTTAGCGCTTGATGGCACTCGAGGAATCAAGCGCCCCTCCTCGGTCTACGCCTAATCCAGGTTTGAAGCTCCATCAAAGAGAAGAGCTGTGGAAAAGCGAGCCTGACAAAAGGCGACCACCCCTGCTCACCGTCAAGGAAACGCTGGAGATGCCATAGCCTGAGCGCAAGCCTGCGCATCAGCAACCACGGCATTCCGAGGCCTCCATTCAGCGGCTGTTGACAGCAGATGGTGCGCCTGACCAGTGGAGCATGACTCTTCCACAGAAAGCGGAAGAGTATACTAACCAATTTGGTCAACCAGCAAACGGACGACGGACAAGCGGTAATAGATGACGGATGTAATGTATGCATTCGTTACCTCCGCTCGACCTTTCAAGGAGAGCTTACTCTCGGCCCATTTCTGGGTGAGATTGGCCACCCTGTTCGCTACTTCGTCCCACTTTCTTTCCACCTGGAGGTCTGGACCAACCAGACCGCAAGCAATTTAACCGGACCATCTATCCAGCATCCCACAATGCTATTGGAAAGCATGGACTTACCTCTCCAGGTGCCGAATTGCAAGCCCACTGACTTTTCCGCGTTGATTTTTGCTCCTGTCACCGCTTCATATTCTCGTAGTGTGTCGCCAATCAGGTTTATATGCCTGTGGATCGACTCTATGACGGTGACATCGTCAGCTTAAGCAGACACACTTCGTCCATATCCTAGATCACGCGGTACACCCCTCAAAGTCTCCAACTACCGCAATAATGGTTCAAGAGTCAACACATACAGAAGGGAGGAGAGATGGCACCCTTGGTGGACCGAGCGCAAGATGATGAATGGCTCCGACAGGTGACCATTCACCCACACAACTGAGCAATTGCCGCTGTACAAAACAGTGATCCAACCACGAAAAACTGAACCGAACACGGCTGCTTTGAGGACAACTTCCAACTATTGATGGTCGACCTTATCAAAGGCTTTAGATTGATCTAAATTGATGAGGGCCCCACTCATGTCTGGTTCCTTCCCTACCCTCTTTATGGTGTAGCGCGTGAGGTGAAGGTTGTCGTGGATATATCTTTTCAGGATAGCGCATGTCTGCTCATCAACGACCAGCTTATCGACGACAAGCGCCAACCTCTTGGCTAAAACCTTGGTCAAAATCTTCAACTCTGCATTGAGCTGAGTGATGTGCCTGAAATTCTCTATAACGTCCCCCTTGTTTGGGGTCCTTTCTCAGTAGTGCCAGCGCCCCTCGACAAACAAAAGTGGAAATTCTCCCATTTTGTCGCCAGTTACGGTAGAGGCCCGCAAACAAGTCTGGCATTGAAATAAAAAGTTCGTAGGGCAGACCATCCAAACCCGGTGATTTGCTTTTCATGCAGCTCTTCATAGAGTTGGGGCAGGCCGTCCAGGTAGAGTCCCGAATAGTCAAGCAAAGTGCTGCTGAAAGGCCATACACATCTGTTTTGGTTCAAACATCTTGCACCTGTTCTGGTCCTCCAAAGCCCGAATGGTTGCTTTATTGCCACGTTTCACCTCCGCTAGCGGCTTTCGTCCCCCCTTCTTAGCGAACATACCTTGGCTCTGACAATGCAGCCTTCGTGTTTGGCGTCGAAAAATTGGTCGAGGGCCAACCTCGCAGTCAATGCATCGGTTGCGATGCCTGTCCTAAGCGCCTCGTCTAACCTTATAACTAAGTTTCCCTCTATCCTATTTCTTTCTACCGCTAATGCCTTAAACCTAATAGATTCTACTCTAATTGCTCCTTTAAGAGCAAACCACCAGTGGTTGTTGACGATTGCGTCCGTCAACGCCCTCTTAACTAAAACGCTAATCCGGTCTTTGTAAGCTTGACATGCCGGTAACGACGTGTTCAGCTTCAGTAACTGGGACCCTGTCTATAAAGCCTATCTAAGCGACCATACAGATCACGAGTTTGTGGTCTGTGTAGCTGATTATATGAAATTGTGGATAAGCTATACTATCCTTATCATTGGCCTACAGAATACCCTATCTAGGTTCAATCTAGATGACCCTATGCGATTTGTCCAAGTCCACATTGGCACATTCATATTATCTAGTCTGTACCTGTCAGTCAGTTGAACAGATCTGAGCAGGATTTTGAGGCTTTTGCACCCCCCTTCTGCTATCAAATGCTTCCACGCAATTAAAACTTTAATTTAAGATAGCGTTCTAGTCCCCTACTAACACTAAAGCTCGAGACGTTCCTAGAAAACCCTCCAGACTCTTGAAGTACTCCGGCCGCTCTGTCCCTGTGGGGCATAGGCAGCTACCAGTGTGAAAGCACCACCGTCATTGCTACTGACATCCAGGACCACAAACCTACCTTCCGGATTCATGAAAACTGCCTTTATTCTCAAATTCAGACCTCTCCGAAAAAGCACCACAGTACCACAACCTCCCGGCCGACACGAAGATAGAAAAACCTCGTATCCACCGACAAGGGTGATGAGGTCTCGTAGGTCGGGTAGTCTGGGTTCACTAATGGCTACTACGTCTACAATAAGGGATCTCAGGTCATTTAAAAGGTGGCCTTGTTTCCAAGGCGACCCGAGAGCCCTGCTATTTATGCAACCTATTCTGAGGATCGCCATGCTAAAAACAAATACTTATGGTGGAGAAGAGCTCCACTTACCACTGTTGTCTGGTATGACGGCTCCCTTGGTTCTTGGTGTGGGTGTTTCCACGAGGGTTTTATAAAGTTCTTTGTTATATGTTTTTGAAAAGGACCCAACCGCATTTCGAAAATTGATTTGTAGGGTGTTGTGTAGGTGGTGTGTAATCTTTAAAATTTGTCTGTGGTTTGGTGCTTTGGAAAAAGAGAGTCTGCTAATGCAATGTCTGTGTTGTCTCTTAAGTGTGTCATGAGTTGCATATGGTTTGTGTCAATGGCTGTGAGGTTGCTGGTGTTTGTGGCGTCTGTATGTACTGTTGTTTCTGTTGGTGTTGGAAGTGGTAGTGCTAGTGGAGTTGTTGTTGTTGTTGTTGTTTGTTGTGTGTGTGTTTCTGCAGTTAGGTCTTTCAGGCTCTTTGCGCCTCCCCATTTTTCCAGTGTCTTTAGTTTTTTTTCTTTTTTTGGGAGTCACTGTGTGCCATTCCCCTATCTCGACCTCAGTACTCATGCAATCCGAGTTGTTTGGATCGGGAATGGGGACTTTTTCTGGCTCTTGGTCTTGTTGGGGTTCATTTGTTGCTGCTGCTGGTGGTGGTGGTGGTGGTGGTGTTACTGGTGCTTGTGGTGATGGTACTTCGGTTGGTGTCTTTGTTGTTGGTGGTGTCCTGTCGACGACTGGGGGTGGCCTCGCTGTTGCTGGTGGAGATGGTGATCATGTTGGTGATGTAGGAATCACTGGGTTCTGCTTCTGCTGCTGCTATTGTTGTTGTTGCGCTGGGGGTGTTGACAACAGTGGCCGACACACCTACTTATATTTGGGACAGTCGACCTTGAGGTGCTGGTCACATCCACAGGAGTAGCACTTCAGCCTCCTGCCCCCCCACAACCACGTGAAGTCTTGTGTTATCGGGTAGGTTAATGGAGTCGGGTATGGAATTTATTGCCTCTTGTTCAATTTGAACAAGAAGCTCCGTTCCCTGACCCGACCAATTTTGTTGGTGCAACTTGTACACTTCGAGTATTGTGGTGGTGTCCTCTATATCTAACAGGACAACCGCCGCCAGCCAGCCAGCATATATTTATTTCAGGTTGCACCTTCCCAATTTTGATTTTTGTAACGCGCCGACCAAGATATGTCGGCACGAGCAGGAGATTTTCTGAATTTAGTGGCACTGTGGAATGCTGTCTTGCTTCCTCCTTTGTGGGAAAATGCACTTCCACAGTGCCGAACCGTTTTCCACGTGTCACATAGGTTTTGCTTTCCCATATTGGTTTGAATATCAATTCCAGCTGTTGTTGCGTTGCACGTTCCAGTCCTCTTTTCTTTCTGTTTATGCATTTATATATTATTGTTCTGTGGCTGGTGCTTTTAATTATTTCCTCTGGAGTCCTTAGTGAGACATTTCAACACCACCAACAACAATACCATCACCACCACCACCACCACCACCACCGACAAAAGCATAAAGGAGGGAACAAGAAAACAGCAGCACCACTACCACCAACACAAAAGCAAACCAAAGCAACAACAACAACAACAACAACAACAATAACGAAAAAGAAAAACAAAGAGAAAAAAAGAATTTTTTGCCGCCAAATACCACCTGCAGACAGCGAAAAAATAACAAAAATGACAATTACGTCAGCTTTTTCTAAACCGGCGCAAAGCGGTTTCGCTTCCATGTGTCGCCCAACAGAGGAGTTGGAATTCACAGAAGGGGTGTCGGCTAGAGCCAAAACACATTTAAACAAGAGTGGCAGGATTGTCTACCTCATCACACCAGAAGAGGTGCTAGAGAGGACAAAAAAGTGCACTGTGTTATATCGATGTATATCAGTGCAAAGCAAAAAATTAGAAAGAGCTACGCAGCCCAGGTCGAAAAATGCCTGAGACCTGTGTGGCATCTAAATTCTTATGCTGCCCGTGGCAAACCCTTTGGTACAGTGGAGGTTAGGTTCCTAACCGAAGAACTGGCCAGAGAAAATGCCACAACTAACCTAAAGACTGAAGAGATTCACATGATCCCTACATTCCTCAGTCGGAGGGTTATCAAGGTGAAGGTGGCGGAGGTACCGCCAGAAGTGGACACCTCCGTGCTGACAGCAGCCGTGTTATACGGCTTAGAAGAAAAAAATTAAAATAATACAGGCCCTGAAAATAAAAGAAGGAAAATTGGGTTGGTACAGGGATGGAACTCTTGTTGCTTGCAAGTTTCGCAACAGCACAAGAGATTCCAGATATCATACAGCTCTCTGGAAGATCCAAACTGTTTGTAGCAGTAGAAGGCTGAGAATCCACATTTGTGGCGAAACAATCCACTTAAAGGCTTTCTGCCCAAGGAAAACCAAAGACAAAAATGCACTGCTGCAGCCACCTCCAACACAACAACAACAAGAGCAAAAGCGCCATCAGAGGAAGGCGACCACAAAAGCTGCAAAAACAACAGCAATAGTAGCAGCAACACAATCACAGCAGCACCACCAGCAGCGACAGCAGCAACAAAAACAAGAGCCACAACAGTGAAAGCAACAGCAGCAGCAGCAACAGAACCCCTCAAAACAACGATCATATACACAGAACAAAACCAACTAGCCCTCAACATTTGCCTCTGCCCTATTCCGACCAGTCAGACATGTCCTGCACAGAGGTGGACGGCGAACAGCCTAAATGGCAAATGGTCGATAGATTCAATAAAAAAAGAAAAAGAAACAAGAACGCACTGACATCAACACAAAAAAACTGGCAGATATGACCAGAGCGGGGAGACACTTTTGAAAACAAAAACACAAACACCTCCCCCAACAACAGCCACACCAATACCGTCAACAACAACAACAACAACAACAACAACAACAACAACAACAACCCCACCGCTAACACCACCACCACCACTCTTACAGACACCACCATCACAAGTACAACCCAATTCACAAACACAACTGGCAGACCGCATACCCAACAGCAGCAGCACTCGAGCATAATAAATTGCAAACAGCGGAGAACTGATGTAATACATATATAATCATACAGATATCGCACACATCAATTCCATCACACCAACAAACAACACACCAAAACACATAAAAATCATCTGAACCTCACAAGAAACGTACACAACCCTAAAAGTTAAGTACCCTGAAGGAGTGGGGGCTTTCAGGAAAGACGTAAACAAAAGGCTGTACGCCGAACTGCTCGTGGAAGCATCTACACCTGACCATGGGGACGGAAAAAACATCCGCGCCTCACCAGGAAAATCACATCATCACCGTAAGTAACCTTCTCCGCTTTCAATCCTTTTTCTAGCATGGCCATGCTTAAGATAAACAGCATAAATGCACGTGGCCTTGGGTCGTCTTGGAAACATGGTCATCTACTCAACAACCTCAGGTCACTAAGCGTCGATGTAGTGGCCATCAGTGAAACCAGACTCTCCGATCGACAAGATTTCTTACCCATTTTCGGTGGATACTAGATCTATCTATCTCCATGTCAACCGGGAATGGGAGGTGGAACTGCGGTGTTGTTCCGGAGAAGCCTGGACGTCAACATAAGGACTATTTTCCTGGATTCAGAAGGTAAGTTGGCGGTCCTGGATGTGAACAGTAGTGTCAGGAGCAGGTCAGCCGGACTTCTTCAAACGTCTGGAGGTTTTCCTGGGAACGTCGCAACTTTTACTGTTAGTGGGTGATTGGAACGCCGTCTTCGAGTCACGTTTGGACTGTGTGGGGCTAGCGGATAGAAGAGGGGGTAGTAAAAGCCTCGCAAATCTGCTCAGACATTTCCAACTGTCTGATAACTACCGACTGGATTTCCCGGATGTGCCAATGTGGACAAATCGCATCGGGTCATCCAGGTCGTATCTAGACAGGGTATTCTGTAGATCAGTAGATAAGGATAGCATAAG